>JAAGKR010010607.1:0-22156 GCA_011419295.1 Clarias macrocephalus | reverse complement strand
CTGAGATGGAGACATCAAGAGTCGCTCTCATCGCTCTCGTGTGTAAGTCACATTTCACTTTTACACACTTTCTAAACTCTTCACACTTACTGTCAGCTTGTGTAGAAGTTTGTACCCCCTCCTCAGTGTAGTGTAAAGTGTGATGTGGTGTAGATGAGGTTGTGTAGAAGTTTGTACCCCCTCCTCAGTGTAGTGTAAAGTGTGATGTGGTGTTACAGGTGTTGTGTTCTCCAGTCAGAAGAGGATCTCTGGAGCAGAAGAGTTCATGAGAGTCACAGAAAGAGACGATGTCACTCTCTACTCCGATTGTGTTTGGAAAAGTGGATTAAGTCCAGTGTGGTTTAGAAACTGCTCACATCCGCGTCAACCATATTTCATGATAAGTCAAGATATTTTGCATGCTTTTCCAACTTACTCGTTTGTGTTTAATAGCTCGACCAACACACACAATCTGCTGATTACGCAGGTCACAGAGTCAGATTTAGGGCTGTACTATTGCGCGCTACATGAGAAAGTTTCCCCAAATAAGGACAAGTTATACACTGATGTATATCATTATGGAAACAGATCGACTCGACTTTCTTTATCAGGTAAAATTAAATCATAATTAGTATGACAAATATACTGATTAATTACTAAATAATAACATTAATATTATAATGAAACTGAATGCTGTGTGTTTCTCAGAAGAGTCCTGGGTTACTGTCTCTCCAAACACCTCGACCCCGTGTGTATCAGAGTGTAGTGTGAGCTGGAAGCTGATGTTCAGTGTGTGTGCTGTGTGTGTTCTCCTCTCCTCTCTCCTCTCCTCCATCTGTGTGTACTGCCTCTGCACACACACCACTAAAGGTACTCACACACTCGCTCTCACCACTAACACTGTCTCACTGTTTTCAGCTTCTCATCACTGATCCTTTGTACGTCACTAACAAAGAAGAACATCTTTAAAAATAAAGATAGAAATAATAATAATAATAATAATAATAATAATAATGAATAAATTAAATGATGGAGCTCTTTGTTGTTGCTCCTCAGGTTCTGAAAAGAGAGGAGGGGAGCCGCTCACTGTAAATGACTTTCAGGTACTTTATACACACACACTCGTCTTTATTTAGTCTTTAACCTGCTGTACTAATACCCCCCCCTCTCTCTCTCTCAGGTACATCAGTGTGAGCGGAGTGTAAACGGAGAGTTCTGTTGTCACACTGAAGTCTTTTACACACTTAAGAAACCAACAATCACATCATACTAAACACACACACGCACACACATGCAAACACACAAACTCACAGAAACACACACACACACAAACTCACAGAAACACACACACACACACACGCACACACACACACACACACACACACACACACACACACACACACACACACACACACACACACACATTTCACTTTGTGTAGATGATCAGTGTGTCTTTGAAATAAATACTAAAGTCAAATCTGTTTTCATCTCATTTCAATTTCACTTTGTGTCAGAAACACACACTGCATGCTCTTATTTGAGGTTATTCGAGGTTTTATTGGAGTGTGTGCTTTTGTGCATGTGTGTTTGTGTGTAGGTTATTATCCTATTAATGTGGTTGTACACTGATAAAAACATCTAGCCTGGTCTACTTAAAATAATTAAGATAGCTTTTTGCATCAGATTATTATGTAGTTCAAGCAAGAATATTCCTTGTATTTACTACTCACATTTTTTTATGTAAAAAATATTTTTTGCTAGTAAAGTCTATTTAATTTAATAATTTCCCTAGTCATTGTTTTGTGTCCATGATTTACTTAACTTTAATGTCATGATTCCACTCAAAGTATCGGACGCAGATGCAGGGTTTCAGTTCAAGCGTGTTTATTTTCTTTAATTCACCGTTGGACTGGAACTTTCTCTGTATTTACAAACTGAAAATCAACAAAGAAACAAAACACAACAGTTCAAAGGTTCCGGGCTGGAGCTGCGGGCGAGAGAAACGGCTGTAAATTACAGTACTACCCCTCCCAATCCACTAGATATTGGAGGGAGCCTCCTCTCCTTCGGGAGTCTAACAGCTTCTTGACCCTAAACGCGGGGGTGCCCTCAATTTCCACAGCCACGCTGCAATTTCGTCTAATGGCCCTCGAATCACCGGCCTGAGAAGAGACACATGAAAGACTGGATTAATACGAAAATGACGGGGAAGCTGTAACTTAAAAGATATGGGATTGATTTGTGCGATGATAGGGAAGGGACCTATTTATTTGGGGGTTAGCTTACGACAAGGGAGATGAAGGTGAAGATCCATACCCGATCGCCTACCTGGAGTGGAGGGTTTTCCCCTCGCCGTCTGTCGGCGTATTTTTTGAATCGTCGAACTGCTTGGGAGATCTTAGTGTGCGCTTCCTCCCATACTGTTTCCGCTTTCTTAAACCACTGATCCACCATGGGTACGTCGGTGGGAGTGGCATCCAAGGGACGAAGTGGTGGCTGATGCCCTAGCACACACTGGAATGGCGTTAGGCCGGTTGCGGAGTGACGTAACGAATTTTGTGCATATTCTGCCCAGATTAAACAGTTAGCCCATTCATGTTGTCTACTGCTACAGTATGCGCGAAGGTATCTCCCGAGTTCTTGGACAGTCCGCTCTGCCTGCCCATTAGACTCGGGGTGGTAGCCTGAGGTGAGACTAACAGTGGTCCACAATTTCTGGAAGAAAGCCTTCCAGACTTTAGTGATAAATTGGGGACCACGATCTGAAACAATATCCTCCAGGATACCATAGCAACGAAACACTGTATCGAATAAGCTTTCTGCAACCTGGAGGGCTGACGGGAGAGAACTAAATGGAAGGAATCGACATCCCTTCGAAAACCTAATATGACCGTGTATCCCTTTGACACTAGCAGATCGGCAGTCCACTGCTATGTGTGACCACGGTTTGTCCGGTGTTGGTAGGGGCATTAATTTACCAGTTGGTGGGCTACGCGGACTCTTGGTGGTTGTGCACACCACAGAAGACGAAACTACTGTACTGTTTTCTTATTTTTTGATCCGGGGCGGTATGTAATTTTAAAATGGAATCTAGTAAAGAATAGCGCCCACCGGGCTTGACGAGAATTCCGTCTTTTTGCTTGCTGGATATATTCTAAATTACGATGGTCAGTGAGAACAGTGAATTGATGTTTAGCTCCCTCCAGCCAGTGCACGCCACTCCTCTAACGCCACTTTTACTGCTAGCAG
Organism: Clarias macrocephalus; assembly: GCA_011419295.1. Lineage (NCBI taxonomy): Eukaryota > Metazoa > Chordata > Actinopteri > Siluriformes > Clariidae > Clarias > Clarias macrocephalus. The sequence goes on along the minus strand of JAAGKR010010607.1, from coordinate 18,928 downwards.
TTTGCGATTACCGATGTCATAACTGCGTTCAGCAGGTGTTAGTTTCCGTGAAAAAAAAAGCGCAAGGGTAAAGTTTTCCTGGATCGCCTTGGCGTTGTGACAACACCGCTCCTATCCCTACCTCCGATGCATCGACCTCCACTACAAAGGACTTCTCAGGGTCAGGTAGCTTTAATATAGGGGTGGTAGTGAAAGCCGTTTTGAGGCGTTGAAACGCCATACGCGCTTCTGCAGAAAACTCACTTAAGCGTTTCGGTTTCCCTTTCAGTAAAGACGTAAGCGGTGCTGCCACTTGACTGAAGCCCCTAATGAATCGCCTATAGAAATTGCCAAACCCAAGAAAGCTTTGTAGCACCTTTACTGACCTAGGTTCTGGCCACTGTTGCACCACCGTAACCTTGGATGCTTCCATCTCAACCCCCTGTGGCCCTATGCGATAGCCAAGGAATGCAACCTCGTTTTTATGTGAACTTCTCCGCCTTCACATAGAGCCCGTGTTCAGCATATGACCGCGAGTATACCAGAATATCATCTAGGTACATTATGACAAAATGGTTAAACATATCCCGAAACACGTCATTCATAAACCCCTGAAACACCACGGGTGCGTTTACCAATCCATAAGCCATCACGTTGTACTGGTAATGACCTGATGTTGTGCTAAACGCAGTCTTTACGTACACGAACGAGGTTATATGCGCTGCGGAGGTCGAGCTTAGTAAAGATGGAAGCTCCGCGGAGCTGGTCGAAGCTGCCGGTACCAGTGGTAATGGGTGCTTATATTTTACTGTTACTGCATTAAGCCCACGATAATCAATGCACGGACGTAAACCCACCCCTTTTTTCTCAATGAAAAAAAAACCTGCTGACGCGGGAGACGTGGACCTGCTGATGAGTCCTTGCTGAAGAGCCTCGCTCACATACTCCTCCATGGCCCAGGTTTCCTCCATGGACAAGGGGTAAATACACGAGCTAGGTGGTGTTTTCCCCGGCAAAAGCTCGATCGCGCAATCCCACGGATGGTGGGAGGGAAGCCGTGCAGCAGCCCTAACACTAAACACATCTTGAAATTGCGCATACTTGGATGGTATCGTGATTACCACTTGGGCGCTTGGACTCTCAATTGTGGTGGTTTGGACCGTCAATGTCGATGGTGTACATAATGTAGAGCATTTAGGGGACCAGGATGTAATGCGTGATGTTGCCCAATCAAAATTGGGATTGTGAGAGCTGAGCCAGGGTAAGCCCAGCACAACGGACTGATCTAACCGAGGGAGTACAAAAAATTTTAACTCTTCGGTATGACCGGGAAACGTTAACCGTAGGGGCGCTGACATTAATTCAAGGGGCGACCGTGTTAATTTACGACCATCCAGAGCTTTTACTGCGATCGGATACGGAAGCTTCAACACAGGAGCTCGCAGTGAGGAAATCACGGAAGACGAGACGAAGTTGGCAGTCGACCCTGAATCTATAATGGGACAAACAGAAACAGTGTGATTATTAAATGACAGTTGTGCGTTTAAACAGAATGGTTGAGACGTGCGGGGTGGGATATGGTGGGTTACATGTAATAGTGGACAGGTGTTCACGCGGTGGTTCTCCCCTCCACAGTACAAGCACAAGCGGGCTTTTAATCTTCTTGATCTCTCTTGGGGGGATAGATGGGAAGAGTTTATGTCCATCAGTTCCGGGGGAGACCCTTTGCACCTTTCGGGTCGGGGTTTGTTGAGGCTGCCGGCCCGACCAATGACTAGTTGCTTTCCTGACGGCCATGATGCCACCTGCCGTTGCTGCCCGCGGAGATGCTGATCTAACTTGATTGCCAGATCTACCACTTCCGGCAAAGTTAAGCCTGTATCTCTACATGCGAGCTCAAGTTGTACTTCTGCCTGAAGTCCGTCATGGAAACTGGCGAGGAGGCTGGCCTTGCACCATCCGCTTTCCGCAGCCAGGATACGGAATCTTGCGGCGTAGTCAGCGACAGTGGCACTCCCTTGCCGCAACTTTAAAAACTGTTGCTCCCCCGATTTAGTCTGATCTGGGTGGTCGAAAACAGCGTGAAGGGCCTTGACGAACCTGCGGTAGCTGTTCGTAACCCCTCCTCCGGCGTTCCAGACTGCTGTGGCCCAAGAGAAAATCCCGCAGCAGCGTGTCATCGACTGGGAGGGGAGTCCCTGCTGTGACCTGGAAGGTCTGTTCATCTGTCATGATTCCACTCAAAGTATCGGACGCAGATGCAGGGTTTCAGTTCAAGCGTGTTTATTTTTTCTCTGTATTTACAAACTGAAAATCAACAAAGAAACAAAACACAACAGTTCAAAAGTTCCAGGCTGGAGCTGCAGACGAGAGAAACGGCTGTAGACAGCAATAGATCAGTAAGCCAGATCTTATCCCCCGGGACTGAGGCGGCACAGGTGTTACATTTAAGAGTTTCAAATAAGTTTCCATATTACTTGGAGTGGGGCCTACTTTGTTTTATTAAATGTCCTAGTCTCATTTTAAAGTTGCATATACTCACATTATCCAGTTAGCAACTATAGACATTTCTTATATATTATAGTTAAAATACCAGTTGTGTAATTTTGTACTTTGAAATGCAACTTCACCCAGCACAAAACTTGAAGTAAGTTATTATGTGCATACACTCCTGAACATCCACAGTTCCTTCAAAGTGCATTTGGTTCTGAATTCACAACATCCACAGGGTCGTCTTCTGCTTGTTAAAACTTTTCGCGCATGAGGTGAATAAAATGCTCCAAAGAGTTGTTTCCTACCACAATGAAGCTTTGGTACACTTTTAATTTGATACAGGGTTTCCCACGCTTTTTCCATGGGGAGGCAATTTTATTTAAACAGAGTAAAATGAACAAGATTATTGCTTGTTGTGTGTGTGCACTTAAAAAGTTGTCAGGGATTATGTTTAAAAAATGTGTTAAGGAAAAAATGCAGGAGCCAGGTGATGTAGTGATGTGTAGGGTGGGGCAATGGTTGCCATAATTGCCCTCACCAGAAACAGAAATCAGGGCTCGTTGATCACCGTCGTCCTGCTCTTCTCCTCTGATTTAAACAGCACACGTGAGACCTGAATAGTTACTATGGTATTCCAGTTGGTTGGTAGGTTGTTGCTAAGTGATTGCTATGGTATTAGAGGTGCTTGATAGGGTAAGTAGTGCCAACGGTAGTCCAGTTGTTTGCTAGGATGTGGCTAAAAGGTCACTATGGTATTCCAGTTGGTTGCTATGGTGTTGCTAAGTAGTTGCTATGGTATTCCAGCTGTTTGCTTAGGTGTTGCTAAGCTGTACCAATGATATGGCAGACAAAGAAACACCCTGTAGATTAAAATAATAATAATAATAATAATAATAATAATAATAATAATAATAATAATAATAATAATATAAAAATACAGTGAGTTCTGTAAAAACTATTCACAGCATGTCACTTTTTCCACATTTTCTTATGTTCTAGCCTCATTCCAAACAGATTCAATTAATTATTGTTCAATTAAATACAACAAACAAGACCTCATAAAGACAAGGTGAAAGAAGTTCTTTGCAAATTTATTAAAAATAAAAACAGAAAAAATCAAATGTACATAAGCATTCACAGACTTTACCACCAAATTGAGCTCAAGTTCTTCCTGTTTCCACTGTTTACCTTGAGATGTTTCTACAACTTGATTGAAGTCCACCTGTGGTAAATTTAGTTGATTGGACATGATTTGGTGGTATCTTTCAACTATAAATGGAAAAAGTTAGGACCACCAGGACTCTTCCTAGAGTGGGCCGCCCGAGCGATCCCAGGAGAAGGGTCTTAGTGAGGGAGGTGTTCAAGAACTTAATGTTCAGTATGAAAGAGCTCCAGTGTTTCTCTGTGGAAACCTTCCAGAAGAACACACACACACACACACACACACACACAAACTACACTACACTACACACACATGCACACACACACTTAGAAACACACAAAACAGCACTTTGCACATCATAGCTACAGCTTTTATCTTTTCATTCTATACTGGATGAAAGCGGTGAAGTTTGTTTGAAGTTTATAAGCGGATAAGTTTGAAGTTTATCTCACTGGATATCAAGAAGTTAAAGTCGAGTTCAGCGCTCTAATTTCAGCACATACTCAGATGTCAGAAGTGGGAGACAGAGAGCAGCTGAAGACAATATTTTTATTTGACCATTTTATAGCCAATTTATCTTACAAATAAATGAGGATTTTATTAATAATCCTGTTCAGATGGACAATTTATTTTGATATATTGATGACAAAAATGCTTATTGTCAAAGGTAAGAATTATAAAACATGTTTTATTATACCATGAAACACATAAGTATAGTGTTTAGATTAAAAATGCAATGTTATTATATATACAGTACTTTTCTATATTATTATACAAACGTTTATTATGCCACTGCCTTCAGTTCCCATACATAGGTAGTGTGATTGTAAGACTCGAGGTCTATGGGTTTATGTTTTGGGTTTGGTACAGTAAGTGATAATGCTAACAGTCACAGTCCTAGGTTATAGTTTTATGTTCATGATGAATCATATCATTTCTGTAAATAAAAAGATCTTGCTCCAAAAGCCCTGCACTCTACCATCTAGATGTAGCATGTAATCATGAGAGAGAATGCAGGGGCATTTAACTCACTCTGTTTTCCCCAGTACGCAGGTTATAGTAACATTCTATTTCCCTTGTGCAGTGTCAATTGGGCTCTCACTAACAATCTATCATTGCAATGATATTTGCTGTTTCAGCAATTCCATACCCTGTCAAAGCAGCGCTATGCTCTGCCTAAGCAAAAGTCCTAGCACAGCCTGAGGCATGCCCTACTCAACCTGAGCCATACATTGCAATGTTGTTCCTATGGTATTCCAGTTGGTTAATATGGTGTTGCCATGTGATTACTATGATATTCCAGTTGGTTTTGAGGGTGGTGGTGGAGGGTTTGAGGGTGGTTGCTGATTGTTGGGTGTTCCATTTGGTTTCTGGGTTGTATGGTATTCAAGTTGTTTGCTAGGGTGTTGCTAATTGGTGGGTATGATATTCCAGTTGTTTTCTATGGTGTTGCTAAGTGGTGGCTATGATATTCCAGTTGGTTGTTAGGGTGTTTCTAAGTGACTAGTATGGTATTCCAGGTAGTTTAGCAACACCCTGACAACCAAGTGGAATACCATAGCCACTATGGTATTTCAGTTGGTTTTTTGCATGCAATCATTCTGAGCTCGGGAACCAATCCCTGAACTGATTGCAGAGGTGATTTTGGGAACAATTCATGCATTCCCAAGCATGGAAGGCAGGACATGCGTACGCACTCATCCTCAACAGAGAAAGTGACTTAATTATTGGTTGACTCCGTACACAAACAAACGTGACTGCTAAAAAAAATCTCTGTGAAGTAATGCAGAAGTGTTTGTTTGAAATTTAAGCAGATAAAAACATCCAAAGACAATCGGACACTACACATAACTCTGATATTTATGGAAGTATCCATAAGTACAGCAGCACTGAGCAATGCCGTGCAGAGTTAAACAAATTGCGGCTCGAGCAGCACACAGCGCACGGTGCGATACTGAAGTAAGGAAGATCAACAGAGGAAATGATGGGATGAAAACCATACAGTGTGATTGAGTTGGAACCCCTCTGTCCCACAACACCATCTACCTTTAGCATCTGAACCTGACAGTGTGGAGCCTGGTCCAGCAGAGAGCCTGAGAGGTTCTATGGTAACTATGGTTAATATCATTGTTTAAGAGAGTCCCAAATTATCATCTGGTAATTGTTTGTATCTTGTGGTGACATTTTAAATGTACAGTATATAATAAGATATACAGAATGATTGTTTCATTTTAGCTTACAATAAAGTTAATTTCAAATGCTCCTCATGTCTGCTTACTTTAAAGCTCGAAATAATTTCCCTGTTTAAAAGAGTAGAATGAAATCAAGTTTTGTGCTTATGTAGCTGTTAGTTACTGGTACTTTTCTCTTAACTCATTATTTTATGTATAATCTTTATATACTGTACATACTTCAATACATCTCAGAGACACTTGAGAAGCTGATGATGGTCCACATAAGCTCCACACACAATTTCATGTTATCTGTGACAAAATTTGGATGTTGGAAGAACTTAATTTGTGCAAGGCATTACACAGGTGTTTGTACAAGGTTGTATGGTTGCAACCTTCAGCTAATTTCTTGTGCTGACTACAGATGCAGAAGAAGGAAAATAAAAAGATTGAATAGGATGTTGATGCAGATGATGGACAAACTATTTAATTTCATAGTGCTATTGTCTTAATTTCAGTAACACACAGCCCCTTGCTATGCAAGCACAATTCAATATAGAAATATGCTACATTTTAATGTTTACATTTTTCTAATATTTGACAGCTACTTTTCTCTTAAAACATTTACTTGAAAAATATTTTTAATAAAACATTTAGCACTAACCAGTATTCTGTCTCTGTTCACATCACCCACACCCATCTTGGATTTTACAGTATAAATTTATTTAAAAAAAATACAATATAAACACATTGCACATAAAACATGTTAAACTCAATACATTCCTTGATGATTCAACAGTTTCAGCACCTCAGCTGAGTTAGAAAACCTACACATAGCAAAGTAAGGAAAAAAGAGCACTAGCATCTCTCTTATAGGAATGTCTTCTGAAAATATCTCTCCAGGTCACACCAGCAAGCTGCCATCACGCACCAGACCTCTCTTGAACACAGGGGGGACAGAAAATACATGATTAGATATTAATTATATGTATTTATGCTATTAATTTAACTTTATTATAGCAGGTGTTCTATTTATTTGTAGCATTTCTTGTATTTCACTGTACTTAACTGTATTTTCTTTTCTGCATTTATTTATTCCTTGGTTACATCTGTATGAATAATTCAGTGTACATAAACACTTCATGTTTACAATAAAAAAGTAAATATTTAAAATAATAATAAAAAAAATAACGCTCATGTGCTATGACCAAATAGATTAATGTTTAAAAAGTTTTTTTTTTATTTCACTGTGGAAATCACAGAATGTAGACAGCATCTCATTCCTCACCTTACAGAGTAGAGTTGTAAAGTAATTCCTTGTGCGGGATCCACGCAGCATGCACACATTTTACCCTCTGCACTGTGCGATAGATGTGGCAGTAGGCATGTAGTCCAGAGCGCTGTTGATTTTGCCAGAAAAATAATAAACACACAGAGCATTAACAGGTGTCACACAGTTCATGACCAGAGTATTTTATTCTTCTTTCTCCATTTAGACAAAAGACAAACTAACTTCATCTGATTTTAGTTGGTTTCTTATCTACATTAACAGGTGTCTCACAGTTCGTGATGCTTCTTCTTTCTCCACTTACTTCTGAGGGAAGACAACCCAACTAGGAACAAGCCAGGACCGTCTTCATGGTAAAGTGGAATTGTCCCTAGTCACCACCAGCATCCCAATCACACCACACGGGCCTCCATTTGACAAGATCTCCAACCAGAAGCGGGACACCAAGATGAGTCAGACAGGTCCAGAGGGCAGAGGTGCTTTGAATCACTGATAGCTCAGAAATGACATGTGTATCTCAACATAGAGAGAGGCAGGCAGAGGGAGAGAGAGAGAGAGAGAGAGAGAGAGAGAGAGAGAAAAGAAGAGAAGAGAAAAGAGAGAGATAACAGTTAGGTATGGTCACATTTACATCATGGATAAGGTGAATGTATATTTAGTTCAGAATGCAAGCATGGACTCCGGAGGCACGAGGCACCGAAGAATCACTTTACAACTCGACTCTCTACTGTATCTCTTGTGCTTGTTTTAGCTTGTATCTTATACAAAGTGTCTACCTGAAAGAAAGTAAAAAATAAAGAAACAAAATTTACAACAGCTTGTACAAATTTAATTTAAATGTAATTTAAATTTAATTTAATTTGTACAAGAGATGTTGAGGTATTGTACTCAGAGGTGTTGAGATATAAATAGAAAAGGTTATATGTAAAATAATGAGTAAAGAACCTGTAACATTAATTACATCACTTCCTTTTTTAAGCTTAAGTGCGTACACACTTTCCCGTCATGTACCGCCTTTCATGATCAGAAGTGAGAAAACGCCCTGTAACAGCATAATTAAAAGGAAGAAACACAGACAAGGGCTCCCGCAGAAATAAAACAAGTTACTACACCGTCAACAAACATGAGTGATCAATGAGAGTGGGAAAGACAGCACCTAAACATATCAGTACCATAACAGTCTACGTCCATGAGTCCCCCAGATCTGCTCCTTTACCTAGGGCAAATCTATTCACAAAAATGCTTGGCTAAATTAATAAATTTTTATCCTAGAATTAAGCATGGAGACTGTGTCTGAGTCATTTTGTTTCCTTTTATGCTTCCTGGAACCCGACCGTACTACTTCCGGGTCCTAGTGTGCATGACAGTACCCCCCTCTCCAGGACCGACCATAAGTGACGTTGTGAAGGGTTTGAGTTGTGAGGTATGGAATACTGGATGCATCCGGAGCGCCGCAGGCAGCTGGAGCCGGTAGGTGATGAACCTTGGTGATAATTTCTTTGATTCTGTATGGGAGTGCAGGTTCTTTGTGGACAGCCACACTTTGTCACCTACGTGGTACAATCGTCCCGGAGGGTGTCGACGGCGATGTTGCGTGGTGTAACGAGTGGACCTAGGACGCTAGGACCCACGACCATCGACACTTGCTGACCAACTGTTGGGCCGCGGGTATCTCAACATCCGGTTCTTGATGTTCGAAACATGGAGGTAATGGGAAAGTCCAGCCCAGATGAGGTAGCGGGCCCAGGAGCGCTGACGGTTGGCAACATAGCATCTCAGGTAGCGGTCCAGTTGTTGGTTGGTCCGTTACATCTGACCATTAGTCTGAGGATGGTAACCTGATGAGAGATTGCAGGTGGAATTGATCAGATGGCAGAAGGCGTTCCAGAACCGTGCAGTGAACTGGGGCTCCCTGTCCGAGATTATGTCCTTGGGGAACCCATGCAGGCAGACTACGTGCTCTAAAATCAGCTCGGCTGTCCTTTTAGCTGACGGGAGTCCGGCGAGGGCCACCAGGTGCAGAGCCTTAGAGAACCAATGTATCGCTGCTGAGTAGGGTCAAATTTTTTGGAGAAGAAACTACAAGGGTGTAGCTTCTGGTCTGGACCTTGTTGGGAGAGAACAGCCCCGGCACCCACATCTGAAGGGTCCACCTCCACAACGAACAGTTTGTTTGCATCTGGATGGAGAAGAATCGGGGCGGTGGTGAATCGACGGCAGAGCTCGTGGAAGGCGGAGATGGCGGTAGGGTTGAGTTGGAAGTGATGAGACGATGGGCAAGTCAGAGCGGCTAATGGTGCTGCAACCGTACTGTAGTCCCGGCTAAAGCGATGATAGAAGTTCGCAAACCCGAGAAACCGTTGAAGATGTCTGAGAGTCTTGGGTAGAGGCCAATGATGTACAACTTCTAGCTTCTGCGGGTACATGGCCACACTCTGGGACGAGATGACAAAACCCAGGAACGTGGTGGAGCGCTCGTGAAAGCGCACTTCTCCAACTTACAGTACAGCTGGTGAGCAAGCAGTCTCTTAAGAACCGCTCTGAAGTGTTGAATATGTTCTTCAATGGAGCGAGAGTAAATAAGGATATCGTCCAGGTAGACGAATACCCATCAGCCCAACATGTCCCAGAGAACGTCGTTGATGAAATTTTGAAAAGCTGCTGGTGCATTACAGAGACCAAATGAAATGACTAAACTCTCGTAATGTCCAGTGGGGGTGATGAATGCCATCTTCCACTCATCGCCCTCTCTGATATGCACCAAGTTGTAGGCACTCCGGAGGTCCAACTTTGTATGGCACCAGAGAGGGCGTCCAGGGCAGAGTTGGTAAGAGGCAATGGGTGTCGATTTTTATGGTGTTGTTGTTGAGCCCCCGATAGTCGACACAAGGACGTAGTTCACCGAATTTCTTCTTTGCAAAGAAAAATCCCGCGGCGGCGGGCGAGGAGGAGGGTAATATGGTGCCTTGGTGGAGAGCTGAGGATACATACTCCTCCATCACCCATGTGGTGGAGCGAGAGTACAGATGGCCGTGGGGGGAAACAGAACTTGGCTGTAGTTCAATGGCCAGGTCGTAGGGGTGATGAGGAGGAAGGTGGGTGGCGCGTCTTTTGCAGAAGACTTCAGCCAGGTCCCGATAAGCCTCGGGGATGGCGTTGGTGCCGACATCAGGGGCCTCGGACTCCCTAGAGCACGTCTCAGCCGGTGCCCGCAGGCAGAGTTTGAGACAGGTCGGCCCCATTGGAGGATCCGGTTCTGAGACCATGAGATGAGAGAATCATGCTGCAGAAGCCAGGGGTGTCCGTGGAAGATAGGTGGAGAGGACATGGAGAAATTGGACTGCTTCCTGGTGTTGGTCGATGATGAGGGTTATGGGTCGAATCTGGGCGATGATTGGGCTGGAGGAGAGGGGCCGACTGTCGATGGTCAATGTAATCCGAACTGGCTGGGATAACGCTTCAGTCTCCAACCCCAATCTTTTGGCATATGAAGAGTCAATAAAGTTGCCCGATGAACGCAGAACTTTTGACCCGTTTGTGGCCAAATTGGAGGTGTACCTGAACCATGAGATGAGAGACGCTGGGCGTGGTGGCGGATCCATGGTTCACCGGGCCTGGGCATTTCCCGGGACGAAGAGGGGAGATGGCTCTATGGTGCGCCCCTGACCCACAATAGGCACAAAGACCCTCCTTGAAGCGTCGTTCTCGCTCAGCAGCGTTCAAGGAGGCGCATCCTAATTGCATGGGTTCCCCAGCTCCGGTGTCAACCACGGCTGGAGGTGGAGATCCGGTGGGTGCCATAGCGAGGGTGGTGAAGGCTGGTAGTCGGGATGTGGCGTGTGAAAAAGATGGCATGATGGGTGGCAGGGTCCGGGGGGCTGGCCTCGGATGGGAGAGTCAATCCGGAGAGCAAGCTGAATCAGTCCCTCCAATGTGGTCAGAAGCTCCCATCCGGCGAGTTCATCTTTTATGCGTGAAGCCTGTCTCTCGTATTAGGCTGTCCAGAGGGCGGCGTCTCCCCAGGTGGTCCACACAGCGAGAGTACGGAAATCTGCGGTGTATCGGCTCACGGACGACTCTCCCTGCCACAGATGGTACAATTTTATATCAGTCTCCACCTCAGCAGCAGGATGTTCAAATGTTAGCTTTAGTTGACGGGTGAATTCTCCATATGAATAAGCAGTGTCTGAATCTGATCAGAGAACCGCTGTAGCCCATTCAGCTGCCTGCCCGGATAACAACGAGACGAGAAGCGCACCACGCAGTCGGTCTGTGGAGTATCTGGTGGAATTGAACTCAAACACAAGATCCAATTCGATTAGAAAAACACTGCATTTCCCATCTGTGCCATCTCACTTATCCAGTAGAGCTATGAAAACATCAGAAGACAAGGGGGGCGGCACCGCAGCCGCTGCAACGGGCGTGGCAACAGCCTACTGAGCAGCCACCCTGCGGAGAACTTCACCACGGAGCTTACTGATCAATTTGGCATGTTGGTCAACCAAACTCCGCTGGGTTTACTGCTTTAGGCTCAGTCATTCTGTCACGAGCAACCAAAGGATAAACAGAAAAGCCTTAGCAGTTAGCCCGTGTAGCGTGGATGGTAAACCCAAATGCAGAAGCAGCACGAATAGGCAGTATAACCATGCGATTAGTCTAAGAACTCTCTTACGCAAAGAGCAACGATCTACACAAATAAACCCGCGTTCTAGCAACACACACTCAGTCAAAGAAGCAACCCGAATTGATGAGTACTCACAGAATGCTGACTGAGCAATGTGAAGCGCCATTTTGTCTCCTTTTATGCTTCCTGGAACCCGAATACTTCCGGGTCCTAGTGCCGGTCGTGTTACGAGTGTGCATGACAGTCCTGAACATTGGAAGTCTATTCCATAACTTTGAGGCTCTTCCCCCTGCTGACAAGCAGCCTGCATCCTTTGATCGAAGTACAGTACAGACCAAAAGTTTGGACACACCTTCTCATTCAAAGAGTTTTCTTTATTGTGTTCTTTATTGTGTTCTTTAGCCCAAACAAGTCTCTTCTGCTTGTTGCCTGTCCTTAGCAGTGGTTTCCTAGAAGATATTCTACAACTAAGGCCTGATTCACACAGTCTCCTCTTAACAGAGAACAGAGACCTGGTCTCTGATCTGAGCTGCTGTTAACCTGAGATTTCCTGAGATAACCTGAGAGGCTGGTGACTCGGATGAACTTATCCTCCGCAGCAGAGGTGACTCTTGGTCTTCTTTTCCTGGGGCGGTCCACATGTGAGCCAGTTTCTTTGTAGCGCTTGATGGTTTTTGTGACAGCACTTGGGGACACTTTCAAAGTTTTCCCAATTTTTCGGACTGACTGACCTTCATTTCTTAAAGTAATGATGGCTATTCGTTTTTCTTTACTTAGCTGCTTTTTTCTTGCCATAATACAAATTCAAACTCTTTGAATGAGAAGGTGTGTCCAAACTTTTGGCCTGTAGGTGTGGACAATCTTAAGTCACTAGCAGTTCGCTCAGGTACTGTAGTGTGAGACCATTTAGTTTTTTTTTTATATATGTCATTAGTAGTATTTTAAAATCAATGTAAAATTTCACAGGAAGCCAATGCAGTGTAGATAAGATAGGGGTGATGTGCTCATGTTTTCCGGTTTTAATGAGAACTCTTGCTGCTGCATTTTGGACTAACTGGAGCTTGTTTATTCACATAACTGAACATTCAGACAGTAAGGCGTTACAATAGTCCAATCTAGAAGTGCTACATATATGAACAAATTTTCCCGCACAATTTAATGACAATATATTCCTTATCTTGGAAATATTTCTGATATGAAAGAATGCTATCCTGGTAATATTATCTCCATGAGCTTCAAATAAAAGACTGAAATTTATAATCACACCAAGGTCTTTTACTGTTGTACAGGATGAAACAGAAAGGCCATCCAGAGTAACTGTGTAATCAGAAAGCTTACTTCTAGCTGCATGTGGTCCGAGTACCAGTACTTCTGTCTTGTCAGGATTAAATACAAATTCAAAATTCAAAATCACATTTTCTTTATCACATACACAGTCATACACAGTACGATATGTAAGGAAATGCTTGAACAACCTGTGACCTTAAAATAAAAATTTACAATAAAAATAAATTATGGAATAAAATAAGAAATAGAATATAAAGAAATGTAGCTATTGAAAAAAAACAGCTATTAAAAATAGAACAAAAAATATAAAACAGAGAACAGTCCATTGTTGGGTTGACTGAGGTCCATCACGACCTTCCTGGCCTTGGTCCAGCACTGCTTGCTGTAGGGAAAGTGCAAGTTACATGTTCGGATGACGTGCGGATGAGGTGTTCAGCTGATTGCACCACCCTCTGTAGAGCTTGTCTGGCCTACATAGTGCTGTTTCCAAACCAGGTTGTGATATTTCCCGTCAGGAAAATGGTGCAGGATGAAAGTTCCTAAGCACCTTGGATGGTAGTCTTAAGTCTCTCAAGTGTCTGAGGTGGTTGAGAGGCTGCCGGGACTTTTTCACCATGGTGTTGAAGTGACAGGAGCATGTTTCATCAGCTGCCCACTCTCTTCACTGGGTTCCTGTTGATAACGGGGGTCTGGTAGTTTCTCTTCTGCTTTGTACTGAAGTCCACTAGCAACTCCTTTGTCATGCTGACGTTTAAAAGGAGATTGTTCTTCTGTCACCAGTTCTACAGATTTCCAATCTCCTCCAGGTCTTTGTTGTCACAGATCAGACCCACCATGACAGTTTCGTCAGCAAACTTGATGGTGTTGGAGTCAGGAGTGGACACGCAGTCATACATGTGCAGAGAGTAAAGTAGGGGGCTCAGAACATAATCCTGGGGTGCTCCAGTGCTGAGAGGGGGGTGATCAAGTGTATGGGGATTACCGACTGAGATAAGGAGAGGTTAAATATCTCTGTGAACACAGGTGCTAGCTGGTCTGCGCAGGCTCTGAGGACTTGACCGGAGATGCCATCTGGTCCTGCTGATTTCCTGGCGCACACTCTCCTGAAGGCTCTCCTCACGTCATGCTCGGAGATGATGAATGCATTTCCCTGCCACAGGCTCCTAGAGTCACTCTGTTGGAGCTGTGACTCTAGTTTCACCCCATAATGCTGCTTCACCTCCTTCACCGCTTTCCGGACGTTGTATGACGCAGCCTTGTATGGGTCCATGTCACCCAATGAAAGTCCAGGATCAGGCTGCAGTGCAAGATCTCAGAGTGTCGCGGATGGTTTTATACACCCAACAGCTTCTGATCGGGAAATGTTTTGATAGTCGTTTTTTGTAAGCAGAAGGAAGTTCATTAGTATCTAGTGTTTTTCCCTGTTTAATTTATGAGTCAGTTAATAAGTCAATTAAGTTATGCCTTTCTTTGTTACTGTCACTGGTGTAAAGCTGCAGTGGTGAATCCAAGTGCAGGTGAGGAGCAAGAAATAATCCCTTGTGGTTCACTATGATGAAGTATGGTTAAATCCATGAACTGGACAGACGTGAGGCTTAGTTAGTCTGGATAGTCCAGAGGCTTTGTTGATGTACTAATAACAGCTTAAGTTCTGTGGCAAGAATGCGAAAATGGGAAGCCGGCACAAGGTGATTTAGCTCTGCGAGCTTTGTGCCCATGGAGCCCACCATAGCAGCTTGGCAGAGCTGGGGATTGAACTGACAACCTTCTGACCAGTAACCCAGAGCCTTACCCTCTTTTAAACAGAGCAGCAGATTGGGGTCAGTGAGGTAGCTTCATTCCCCATTCATGCTATGTCTTATCCCAACAATGACTTTTGCCTCCCTGGAAAAGCCATGGCATGTCCCAGCAATGACAAGACCCAGCCCAACAAAGACATGCTCTCTCTGCCATGCCCTGACTTGTCCCAGAAATTCACTACTGTCTTAGAAATTACAGCTTCTTCAGCAATGTCATTCCCTGTTTCAGCAATTTCATGCCCTGTCCCAGTCGTGCTCTGTCCCAGCTTAGCCTGAGTTGTGCACTGCTCATTCTTAGCCATAACCTGCCCTGATTGGGGTTAGTGAGGTGACCTCAGACATCATGACTCAGGCATGGCAATCCTTGTTCCACCAATACCCTGCTCTGTCCTAGCAATTCCATGTCCAGCCCAAGCAATTCCATGCCCTGTCCCAGCAGTGCCTAAACCGTCCTCCACTTGAGGTAAAACTAACAAACGGTGTTGCTAAATGTTATCTATAGCGTTCCAGTTTGTTTCTAGTGTGTTGCTAAATAGTGACTAGGGTATTCTCGTTGTTTGCTAAGGTGTTGCCAAATGCTAACTGTAGTATTGCAGTTGTTAGTAAGGGTACCAGTTTTTTGTCAGGGTGTTAAGAGGTAATAATAATAAAAGATGTTATCTCTTCAGTATAAAGCTTCTCTGTCCAGGTCTGTAATGGTATCTCACATAGCGCTGTAATTCTCTCTCTTTCTATCTGTTTACACACACACAAATACATACCCACACATAAGCAACCATCACACTCTGTTTCTCACAACACATACACTTTTGTCATGCAAACATCTGTGGTTAGAGGTGTTAGAGTTAAGATAGGCTTAAACTTCAGCAGGCCTTTCTGAATTCAAGTGTGTGTGATAGACCAGGGAGAACACTAACATCCTTAGTACAGGGGGTCCTATAGGACCATGGTGGGAACCACATCTCTACACACATGCATGCACACTGTAGTGCAGACACATAAAGGTTTATATATATAGGTTTGTTATAAGCAGATTACCAAAAAAAGGAAAAAACTGCTGTGCTGTGTAAAAATTGTACCTGACATTGTTGTCTGTCCCAAAGACTGTGTTTTGTTTCTGGGATGAAGTCTCGTGAGAGTGCAGCCATTTTGCAAAGTCATCCCGATGACAAGGTCAGGGGATTATGTTAAAAGGACACCTGGGGAGAAGCAGTGCGCTGTTTTTGTGAAAATTGTCGTGGAGTTCAAGGGTATATTGTTGAGACTGTCATCAGCGGATATCCTTTTAAGTTGTATTAACCAGTCTGCTTCACCACTTTACTCCAGCTCCAAAAGCGTGTTCCCGGATTATTACCAACACTTCCAGTGAGGCAGATCCAGCTCTTCCACTACACACACCATTCATAAACAATCTGGACTTTGGACATTCATTCCACTCACTTACACATCATCTGGTTGTATATATTTAGTAAATATTATTATTATTATTA
Source organism: Clarias macrocephalus (assembly GCA_011419295.1). Taxonomy (NCBI): domain Eukaryota; kingdom Metazoa; phylum Chordata; class Actinopteri; order Siluriformes; family Clariidae; genus Clarias; species Clarias macrocephalus. Next base: position 2,635 of record JAAGKR010010607.1, on the reverse strand, counting down.
TTATTATTATTATTATTATTATTATTATTATGAGTTTTTTTTTTGGTTTTGGTTTTGGTGCACCTCTTTTGTTTATTTATTGTTTAACACATTGTCGGTGTTCATTCAAATGGCTTATAGGAGGTAACATCTGAGTCTTGACACCATGAAAGTTTGTGAGCAACAAAACAGGAAAACCACAGTAAGGCCCTGCACTCAGGACACACGCACAGACACACACACACACACACACACACACACACACACACACACACACACACACACACACACACAGACACACACACACACGCACGCACGCACACACACACGCACACGCACACGCACACACACGCACACGCACACGCACACACACACACACAGACACACACAGACACACACACACACACACGCACACGCACACGCACACACACACACACACACACACACACACAGAATGGAAAGTTCTTGTGGTTAGAAGCGGTCACTTCATGAACACAAAGAATCAAAAGACCTTTCTAAGAAATACAACCACAAACTAACCACAAAAAGTTAGTGAACATGTCTGATTATGAAAGCAGTGACTCTCTGCTCTTCTCTTAAGTTTGAGTTTGAACAACAAAACAGGAAACCCACAGTGAGGCCCAGCACTCAGGACACACACAGACACACACATAAAGAATAGAAAGTTCTTGTGGTTAGAAGAGGTCACTTCATGAACACAAAAAAACTAAAACACCTTTGTGAGAAACACACACACACACACACACACACACACACACGCCTCTGTGCACTCACTGTGATCTCTCAGACTCTGGCAGCTGAAGCCACTTCCTGTGTATCTTTAGTTACTGATCTAACATCAGCTTTACATTGTAGAAGTCACATGATCAAAGCCATTAATAACAGAGACACTGACCTTGGATCAGCTGAAACACACTGAATTAAAATTCCTCTCAGATTATCTAAACCTTCTGACCAACGAGGTGTAAGAAACATCAAAATGGAGAAAGAAACAGAAAAATTGTTAGAAGACAGTGAGGTCTGTTCATCTCTCTCCCGCTTAAACATCACAGTTTAACCGCGACCAATGAGCTGTTAGAGAGAAACGTTCCACTGAGGTGGACCAATCAGATTAAAGAACACACGTGGACATGAAAGAGCTTCAGCAGCACGAGCCGCTCAGCACCAGTGTCTGAGATGGAGACATCAAGAGTCGCTCTCATCGCTCTCGTGTGTAAGTCACATTTCACTTTTACACACTTTCTAAACTCTTCACACTTACTGTCAGCTTGTGTAGAAGTTTGTACACCCTCCTCAGTGTAGTGTAAAGTCTGATGTCGTGGAGGAGTGTGAGCTTGTGTAGAAGTTTGTACACCCTCCTCGGTGTAATCAAATCAAATTAAAATTTGATTTGTCACATACGCAGTCATACACAGTAAGATATGCAGTGAAATGCTTATACGACCGCCCATGACCCTAAAAACAAGATTATGAACAATAAATAAATGATGGAATAAAATAAGACTAAAAATAGAAAAATTGTAGATCCAAAAGGAAAAGAAGATAAGAACAAGCATAGACAATATGGCTGCACAAATATGGAAAATATAGAAACTGTTGTAAAAATTGGCATAGAATTTAAATAGAATTAAAATTTAAATGTCCCGAGTGAGTGTGCATGAATGTGTAAATGTATAATGTCCATAAATGTCTTGGTTGTGAGCAAAAGCACAAAAAATGTGCAAAAAAAATGGTATGGACCAGTGTAGTGTTCTGACTGAGAGACTGCAGGAAGAAGCTCCTCCTCAGTCTCTCTGTGTTGGTCTTCAGGATGTATGTAGTGTAAAGTGTGATGTGGTGTATGTGTGTGAGGTTGTGTAGAAGTTTGTACCCCCTCCTCAGTGTAGTGTAAAGTGTGATGTGGTGTGGGTGAGGTTGTGTAGAAGTTTGTACACCCTCCTCAGTGTAGTGTAAAGTGTGATGTGGTGTAGGTGAGGTTGTGTAGAAGTTTGTACACCCTCCTCAGTGTAGTGTAAAGTGTGATGTGGTGTTGCAGGTGTTGTGTTCTCCAGTCAGAAGAGGATCTCTGGAGCAGAAGAGTTGATGAAAGTCAGACGAGGAGACGACGTCACTCTCTACTCCGACTGTGTTGTGAAGACTGGATTAAGTCCAGTGTGGTTTAGAAACTGTTCAGATCAGAAGTGTTATAGTGTCATAACAGTTAAAGATATGATCCGTGAAACTTTTCCACGTTACTCATTTGAGTGGAATCCCTGCAGTAGGGTTCACGATCTGCTGATTAAGAACGTCACAGAATCAGATTTGGGCGTGTACTACTGCGGTCTACATGAGAACAAATTTTACTCTGATGTGTATCATTACTATGGAAAAATACTCACTCGACTAACTTTAACAGGTAGAATTGAATAATAATTAGTACATTTAATTATAATGAAAAGTTTTATTGCCTTGGAAAAACAAAGATATTAAGTTGATTCTACTAAAAATATACTGACTAATTACTAAATGATAATATTTTTTGTTATACTCCAAAACTGAATGCTGTGTGTTTCTCAGAAGAGTCCTGGGTTACTGTCTCTCCAAACACCTCGACCCCGTGTGTATCAGAGTGTAGTGTGAGCTGGACGCTGGTGTT
>JAAGKR010010606.1:0-22157 GCA_011419295.1 Clarias macrocephalus | reverse complement strand
TTGGGTGTGTGTGTGTGTGTGTGTGTGTGTATGTGTGTGTGTGTATGTGTGTGTGTGTGGGGGGGGGGGTGTACCTTTGGTCCTTGAAGACCAACGTGTCCCTTTTCACCCCCGAGTCCAGGAATCCCCTGCACAACACCAGCACACATACAATCATTAAATAACAAACGTAATTAAAGTGATTTTCACACACGCTCCTAACACACGTTTACTCCACAGAATTAGATGCATCACTGTAACGTACTCTTGGTCCGACGGGTCCAGAAGGTCCAGGTTCTCCTAATTCTCCAGAGGAACCCTGTAATAACATATGTTGTTTTGTAGTTCATAGAAAAGTATATATACACATAAAAATAATAATAATAATAATAACTTGTGGTGTAATCGCTGCACCTTGAGCCCAGTCAGTCCTTGTTTCCCCTGAAAGCCCGGAGCTCCTGCTGGACCCTGAGAGGTTTAAAGTTAATAATTTTACTGTCATAAACAGTGCTGTCAAATGAAATGTCTACTAGGGAATATAACAATCAGTTTTATCCACTCACTGGTCTGCCAGGCTCTCCTGGTCGTCCCGGGGATCCTCTATGTCCTCTGATACCCTAAACAGCAACAACAACAACAATGTGAAAAAAAAAGAAAAAAAGTGGTAGGTTGTGAAGAATTCAGGGCTTTAAGGTTCAAGGCCTAATTTCATAAATGATCAAAAAAATTGCACAATTATAAAACTATGGAAGTTTGACATTAAGTAATTAAAGAAATGGGAAATGACACAACTTGGACGACAATTCCACAGGAGCGATGGAATTACAGAGCTATAGGACGGAGGAAGCACACAGTTAAAGATCTGGAGAAGCATCGAACTGTGAGTATAAACTCGTGAGGTACTAAAGAATTCAAGACTGGAAAAACAAAGAAGCAAAGAGCTGAAGAAAAATAGAGTAAAAAAAGAAAATTAAGGAAGTTAAAGGGTTAAGACCTAGTGAGACATGGCACTGTGAGAGTCAGGACGAATTCTAAATAATAAGGAACTAAAGAATGATGGACTTACAGGCACATAACGAGAGAACAAAACTTACTAAAAGAAATTTAACACTGTGAGGTTCTAGAGATTTCATTTCATAAAAAAATGACTAAACAATGTTTGCAAGAAGCAGGAAGGTCTAAACTAAAAACTAACTGTTGTAATAATTAACTACAATTAAGAAAAATTAAGTTTGTTTTAATAAATTAGGTGAAAGTCAGTCTGACCGGATCTCCTTCGTTGCCCTGCACTCCAAGTAAACCGTCAGTGCCGGCTCGACCCTAAAATAAGGCAAATAAACATCTGACTTTAATTTTATTAATTATTATTTTTATTATTATTATTATTATTATTATTATTATTATTATTATTATTATATCAGTTGTTATCAAAGTACATCAATAAAAAAAAATCCAGACAGTATGGAAATTGGCAATAAAACCAAAAATGAGCCGTCTGTTTCAATCTCTTCACCTTGCACTATTTTGAACACTTTAACATTATTTACTGATTGATGATCTTGTGGCTACAACATCCTCCAAACACGTTGCATCCAACAGCACGCAGGACTTTTCCGCACTCTTCAGTAACATTACAGCATGTGGCAGACGGCCTTATCCAGAGCACATTACATCTTTATCTCATTAAGGGCCTCTGCTGGTAACTTGCTGGTGCCGGGGGTTGAACCTGGGACCTTCCTAACTGTAGTCCTGGAGCCTCCCCTGACCGGCGTTATGCAGGTTCTCAGCTGTGCAATTGTACAGGGACTTCATTGCCATGTTTTGCACTTTTGCATAATACATCATCATTTGGAGCAGGCAGGCCGTCTCGCACCCGTACCCGTGTGTGTGGCAGCCGCGCATGTGTTGTCCTGCTGGAAAACACAGCGATGCCTGAACAAAAAGCTGTAGTTCAGCCTGCGGCGGGCGCTGGCACACTCTCACACACACTCGCACACGCTCACTGCTGTGGCTTCGGGACCCGACGCTGACGTCAGCTTGGACGATCCTTTCCCTCTTTGACGCAGGAAACGGGACAGCAGCCGTTTCCAAGAACTATTTGAAATATCGACTCAGACCACAAAACGCGTTTCCTGTGTGCTCGGATGAGACCCAGCCTAGAGGAGACGTTGTCGCCTTTGGACAGTATTGATTCCTTAAGGCTTCAGAGGCGTTTGAAGACAGTGATGTCTGACATCAGATCGTGAGTGTGGTTGTAGTAGAGTTTTCAACATAATGCAAGTTAAAGAGACTCTCCTTAACGGCTTTATTTTTTGGAGTCGGTGTTGGACAGATACAGATACTGTAGGACGTTAATCTGTAGCTGGGAGTAACAGTGATACTCGCTGGTTTTCCTGGACTCCCGCGAGATCCGCGTTCTCCCTTCAGGCCTCGAGGTCCCTGAAGAAAACATTTGTCTTATTTCCTCATTTTGGCGAGCGCATAATTTTTTTAAAGTTATTATTTTAATAAGGTTGTACTCATGAATAATGCAATAGAGATAAACCAAGACCAACACAGACTCACCGGTTTTCCAGCAATACCTTTGCTGCCCTTATTTCCAGGAAGTCCCGTTTCCCCCTTAATCAGAACATAAACATGCAAAAACTCTACAATGAGAAAAAAAAATAACACAAAAATTGATGGACAATTTCAGAGACTTACCTTTGGTCCTGGTTGACCTTTGATCCCTTTGGTACCTGGAGGTCCAGAGGGTCCTGGTGCACCTGTTTCCCCAGGAGGCACTTTAGGTCCCAGGGGTCCCACAGGTCCCTAAAGAAAGACATCGTTTTTATGTGGTAGAAATGTGTAATGAAAAATAATTACTAGATTAAAGAAATATTTGAACAGATAGACAGACAGATGTTCATTGCACATTCCTCCTTATGGTGCATAAATGTAGAATTAAATTAGTAAGACTGAGATATTACACATTACATATTGCACATTAAAATCCTGAATTAAAAAAATGCAAGAACATCCCAGTACACCGATGTACAGTTTATACAGTGTTTACTATATAATAATAAACGCATGCAATGCAACAGCTGTTTTATATTTGTGCATATTTTTATGAAATGCTCACATATTTGCCTTGTTCTCCGGGTTCTCCTTTCTTTCCTCTTGACCCTTCAATACCCTAAAATTTTGAGTCAGAATTAGCTACGCCAATTTTACAGTCACTTAAAATATAGCTGTGTTTCATTTTATAAATGAAAAAAATAACAACAACAATTAAACGTACTGCTGGTCCTTCTTCACCCAGCGCTCCAGGTGTCCCTCGTTCACCAGCATCTCCCTATCGACAAAAACAAAACCTCTAACTGGATTAAATGAGACAAAAGCACATTGCCAATGCGTACCTTCATTGCACAAACACAACTTACTTTCAGCCCTTGGCGTCCCTTATCTCCAGCAGGACCTCTGTTTCCTATTAAACCCTGTATTTAGGTGAGATTAGGAGATATTTTTCTAACTAACACACATTTAATTGACATGAGTTTAATGAAACACATAAAACACGTACTAGTAATCCTGGTCCACCTGCAGAACCTGGAAGCCCCAGGATCCCGCTCGCACCCTGAAACGATAAGAATTAAAGCCAATAAAACTCACCGATTGTTATGAGATGGACGTTTAATATTTTCTCTTTAGAATGAAGAGGAGGTACTCACAGTAAGCCCATGTTCACCTTTATCACCTTTTGCACCCTCAGGTCCGGGTTCTCCGCCTTGTCCGTATTTACCTGCCAAACCCAGACTTCCTCTGGAACCAGACTGACCCTATAGACGTACAATATGTAACGCCACTCAAGAAAAATCTAGAAGTTGTGAACTACAACCAGATCATTTTTAATGGAGCTCAAGAAATGAGTAACAATTCTAAATACAAGTCACTGCGTACAAAACAATTCCTTTACGCTCTGAATCAAAAGTTACCTTTTCTCCAGGGGGTCCCTGCTCTCCTGATTGCCCTTGAAGGCCACTCTGTCCCTTAAAAAAAATTGCACGTTAACATTCTGTTTAACTCTTTCTTTTTAATAGGGTCCATGTTGAGTGACTATATTTTAATTGAAAACCTGCTTTAGGTTTAGTTTTAGGTTTAGGAGACATCTCTACCACTCGGTTGAGGTGTGCCATGCTAAAACAATCCATCATATGTTACTGTGTCTTTAACAATTATGTCTTTTCAATTGTTTTGTTGCATGGTATGAGAGATAACATGGATGAGGAAGCTTTTTTTTTTTTTTTTGCTATTTAGACTTTTACCATGAAGTGACGAGAGCCGAACAAAAACGTGGGGTCTGTTAAAAAAAAGAGCTTGTCGTTGCCACAACATTAGCATTCCATAGTTTTTTCCTCAGTGGGAATATTTCCTCAGTGTTATATGGTTAATTACGGTGTTTAAAGTGAAATCTTAACCCGTATGTTTTTATATTTGTTACAAAACCTGAAACGACTGATTGGTCTGTAGTCGACTTTATTTCACTCCATACTTCTCGTCCAGTCGTTCCCTTTATTCCCTCTGGTCCTCGAGGCCCTGGTTCTCCTCTGACACCTTTCAATCCAGGAACTCCATGGAATCCAGGACTTCCCCGCTCACCCTGAAACGCATCGACCTTTCCATAACCGTGTGTCTCATAGTGGGGCAACGACAGGGGGACAAACAGAAAGACAAACGGGAAAACGCTGTGGATTTTGGCACACATGGTTCTACATTTGGCTCATGGCTTTGACGATCCTACAGATTCCCGACATCGGCTCTTCACACTCACGAGATTCTGGAAAATAGTGTCGAATGAGTGAGAAATGAAGACGCGCTGCACTGGAGCTCTACTGGTGTTTATTAGTGCACAATTATCACACCTTAATCTCTCATTGGTCCGTCCCTACTGCCCCATTCGTGCCTCACTAGTGCTAGTGCCATGTTGGTTGTATTAATATACCACTAATGTCCTATTGCCACCCCATTGGTGCCCATTATTGCCCCCTGTGATACATATTAGTTCCACACTGGTATCTAAGCGGTTCCCAGTATTACCCCATTTAAACCCCCCTAATGTCCTTTTTACATTAATAATCCCACTTACCTCATTTTTTCCCTATTAGTATCCTGTTTTGCACAAGTCTATTGTCCTTTCGTTACCCCGTTGGTACCATTAGTTCCTCAACTGGTGCCGCGGTGGTAGATTTTTACTGTCCCATTAAAATTCCACTAGTTAAATATATTATACCCCTTTAGGAGACTATTTGGTACACGTCGTGTCCCACTAGTGCTGGATAGAACCTAATGATTTGTACCCCATTACTTTTCCTCTGTTTCTTATTCCTGCCTTATTGATTCTGACTCGGGGGGTCAAGGCTGTAATGTAACGTGACATTTTGATCTCAGTAACTTCAGACAGAAATCATGAGTTTAAAACTCAAAGCGAACAATGGAACCAGAACTTACTGGTGGTCCTTTAACTCCATGAGGCCCGACTGATCCCATGAGTCCGACTCCGCCCTGAAACACGCCGTTACAGAATCAGGGAATAAATCTGAGTTTTATTCACCAAATTTCCACAAAAGTCTTTCCACAATTTGATCAATGCAGTAATCAATTTACCTCCTCACCATCGGGACCAGACACTCCCTCTTCTCCCTCTGCTCCTTTAACTCCCTGTAGAAAAGAATCAGAAGGAAACATCACAACAATCCAAACCGCTTGGTTATGATACTGTATGACTTTAGGACCTTATCTCCTTTTTCTCCCTGAGGTCCTAAAGCTCCTGCTGGTCCATCTTTACCCTAAAGAAAAAAGAACATTTTCAGATGGAATAATGTTCATGTAAGCACTGGAAAATAATTAACAACATTGATAAATGTTCTATACGGGATATCCAGGCACTCCTGCAGATCCAGTTGGTCCTTGAGGCCCTTGATCTCCTGGTGGGCCCTGGAGGCCAATCATACCCCAGGCACCCATATTCCCCTGTACACCCTGTAATATAAACATATACTGTAAATAATTTATAACCGTGATGTTAATTAAGGTAGGAAAAGTATTAGTGTTTTCCTAATACGAGTCTTTTTATATCATTTTACAGCCTTTAATTAAATAAGTGCAGTTTAGTAGCTAATCTCTAAACCAATGAAAATTATACCAACATCAAGGTTCCCTGACAGATCATGCTGTTACAGGAAAATAATCAACAACAGGCTCATATCACGCAAGCTGCTCTGTTCCGAAGTTACAGTTACAGCGCTGACACTGAAGACTCCTTCCATTAGTGTTACTCAAACACATGTTTCCTTACAGAAAACGCACGTCACATCAATTGTCATAAATTGTTCTTTGTTAAATAAAACACTTGTTTGTTGAATCCTGGCCTGTGATTGGTCACAAGGTGTTGATTAATTTTCTACAACAGCAGCTCAGACAGTTTATATGTATTATATTATAAATATGTTTAATGAAAATGTTATTAATCGAGTTTGTTGTAGTGATTTCTTACAGGAGCTCCTCGGTAACCCTTTACTCCCTGCAGACCCCGAGCGCCCTAAATATAAATAAACATGAATTAATATTAACTAACATTAGTGGCTCAGTCATTTAAACGCTTTAAAATCACTTCCAAAGGAGAACTCACTGGACGTCCAGGTGTCCCTTTAGGACCCTCGTGTCCTCGAACGCCCTGTGAACACATAGTTGGACAGGAACAAGTATAATCATGCAAAGAAGAAGAAGAAGAAGAAGAAGAAGATCTCTGACGTGCTTTAGTATGTTCTGACCTTCTGCCCTGGGCTGCCAGGACGTCCCTTTGGACCCTCGGTGCCTTTGATTCCCTGATGCACACGGACATGTTAGCATGAGACGGTGCTAAATTAGCATTTCGTTAAAGGCCATTAAACACTTTCTTAGGCAGATCTACTGTACTGGCTCTCAGCTCTGGGGCTGGAGGAACAATATCCTGAACACTGTGTTCTAGAGCACTAGACACTAAGCTATGCAGGACAGCGATCCTGCAGGAATAAGTTTGAGAACCAGTGCTGTAGATTGATGTGCCTCATTAGTGTAGCTAAACCAAAAAAAAACTAAATTAAAATGGAAACTTTCAGTTATTAGTTGTGATAAACTACACTTTAGGGAAAAAACATAAAAAAAACAATGTTTTAATGGTCAGGACGACCAAATTCATAAGTCGTGTTGATCTTAATATTATATCTGCAGGATCATTTCGAACTTTAACGTCCACTGGACATCAACATCCTCTTTCTCAGCAGATTAAAATAACCACAAACTAGCAAATATTTAAAATATTACACTAGTGAATGTTACTAAGATCATAAAAAAAACTTGTTTGTTAATAAACATAATAAACAATTCCAAAAAATCTCCTTTGTCTACTTAAAACATTACCTTTAACAGTCATTTATTATTTACCTTCCCTCCAGGATTTCCAGCTTGGCCGGTGGTTCCCCTGCTTCCCGCCTCTCCCTGCAAAAGGAAACCCAAGATCATTCTGAATAAAACATCTTGCACTGGAGCTCAGGATCCATCCCGGGACCATGATGCTGTTAGAAAACAAACTTATACTCACGTTTGTTCCAACAGGACCTTGTACACCAGGAGCGCCGGGCTTCCCCTGCAAACCCTGGAGAACAAACCGGATCCATCAGCATTTCTGAACATTAAAATGATCTGGAAATGATCCTGACTGAGACTAAAGCTCTCAGTGACGTTTCCTCACCCTTTGTCCTATAGAACCTGTGTCTCCATTTGCTCCTAGTGCTCCTGTGAGACCCTGAAAGTAAATTGAACATGTTTAAACTTTTACTTTGGTCTCCTGATATACCACCAAGTCTTTAATGTGCACTACTTACTGGAGAACCGTGAATTCCATCCTGTCCTCGAATCCCTGGAAAACCCTGAAGTCCCTTAATACAAAAGAAATAAATCAAGATTAAGTTACAGCTGATGATCAGAATCCCCGTCATACATCATCTGATATTGAGAAGCAACAAAAACATTTGAATACTGGGTTAAAGGTTAATGGAGGCCGTCTAGCAAAAGTTAGTGACTGAGTCTGTGATGAGTCTGTCGAGTCTGTGATGAGTCTGTGATGAGTCTGTGTTGAGTCTGTGTTGAGTCTGTGATGAGTCTGTGTTGAGTCTGTGTTGAGTTTGATGAGTCTTTTTTGAGTCTGTTGAGTCTGTGATGAGTCTGTGTTGAGTCTGTGATGAGTCTGTGTTGAGTCTGTTGAGTCTGTGATGAGTCTGTGTTCAGTCTGTGATGAGTCTTTTTTGAGTCTGTGATGAGTCTGTGTTGAGTCTGTGATGAGTCTGTGTTGAGTCTGTGATGAGTCTGTGTTGAGTCTGTGATGAGTCTGTGTTGAGTATGTGATGAGTCTGTGTTGAGTCTGTGATGAGTCTGTGATGAGTCTGTGTTGAGTCTGTGATGAGTCTTTTTTGAGTCTGTTGAGTCTGTGATGAGTCTGTGTTGAGTCTGTGATGAGTCTGTGATGAGTCTGTGATGAGTCTGTGTTGAGTCTGTGATGAGTCTGTGATGAGTCTGTTGAGTCTGTGATGAGTCTGTGATGAGTCTGTGTTGAGTCTGTGATGAGTCTGTGATGAGTCTGTGTTGAGTCTATGATGAGTCAGTGTTGAGTCCATGATGTCTGTGTTGAGTCTGTGATGAGCTAGAAATCAGGGTTTGGGGTTACTTTAAGAGCTACGAATTAGCCTAAGGATGTAAAGTTATAGTTAAGCATTTGGGCAAAGAAATTGGTTGTAGAGTTCTAGCTACATGACTGGAGATACGTTTTGGAGTTATAAATTAGAGTTTAGAAGTTAATGTCCCTGCAGGTAAGTTACTATATGTAAAGGTTTAGGATTAGTGAAATAGCAGCTACAGGAAAAGCCAGGTTTAGGGTGTATGAATTAGGATGTATTGCATACAGGATGTTCTCCTGCACTTCCTACCTTCAGGCCTTTAGCTCCAGTTCCTCCTGGAAATCCTGTTCTACCCTGCAAACCCAAATAACAACAGAAAAGATGCCACATACTGGGCAAACATTTTCACTGATTTTTATTTTCAATGTCATTGTTTTTTTTTTCTAGAAATATAATTAGTTTGATGTACACAGGAACCTTGATACCAGGCTCTCCTTCAGGTCCTCGCTCTCCCGATCTCCCCATTTCACCCTATTAGAAAAACAGTGTGTGTGGGTAAAAATTGTAACAGCATTTTTTTTTTTTTTGCTAACTTCAAAATGAACATCATCACAGAAGACCTACCAAAGGTCCTGGCAGACCCGTGAATCCACCGCGAGCCCGACGACCCTTTTGTTAAAAAAATAAAAAAAAGTAAAGGTTTTCTCACTAATACAATTCAGGAAGGAAATATGACTTAAAGCACTATTCAATTCAGACACTACCCCTGTTAATTTCAGTCTGAAGAATGAAGCAGGTTAGCAAATGTAAGTTGGCATCACAAGGTAACTGGCGCTCGCTAGCAAGTGAATCTGGGAAGGAAACTCTCCAGTGATAGCTGCAGTAATTATAGGAGACTGACTTTGTACACAAAAACACATTCTTCATGGACTTTTTTCATAATGGTTATGAAGAGGTTCTCCTTGTGAAGGTGAGGGTTCTGTAGTACGGTTCTACGTAAGGACTTCAAGAGCCGAATCACAGATCCATTAAGAGATGGAATGATCCTGATTTTCGTCACTTGTGTTTAATTCCTTGTGTGCTGTCATGGGTGGAGTCACAAACAGAGGGCTGTCAATCAAGCTGCTTAATAGAATACTGGGTCACACCCATCTGTGCAGATAGATTTGTCGGTTATCTCACTTCTACCATGATTATTATTCATGCTTCATTCAAACTACTTCATTTCAGAACATTTAATTTAATTTAATTAACACTTTAAAATGGGGGATAAACTCTTTAAATGGTCCATTTCTGATAGCTTACCTTATCACCTCTCGGCCCTGGAGATCCGGTTACACCATCAGGACCTCGTTCTCCCTGAAGATAAAAATGTTTCTATTTAGAAATGAAAGTTTTGCTCTCTGTCCTTTTTTATTGCTCTATGAATGACATTCGATACCTTGGGGCCGTCTTGGCCTTGCGTGCCCTGATCTCCTGCACTTCCTTCCAAACCCTAAAGCATTAAACACCATCATGGACGAGTGCAAACATATCATTTGAAACAAAGTGTGAGCAAGAACAGAAAACTTTACCTGCTGTCCTCGCGACCCAGCGGATCCGGTCGGCCCGGGTTCCCCCTGAACACCGGAGCGACCTGCTCGCCCACGGAACCCGGAAAACCCAGGAGGACCTGGAGAACCCTGATACCGAACACAATCAACTTCAAAATGGTTATAAAGTCACACTTTTACAGGAAGGTTAAGAAGCAGCAGCCCTGACCATGCAAGAGCCCTAACACTCATGACGCTGTACATATTTGTCATTAGGTTGTGATGTCATTGTACAATCTGTATTTGTCTTTGAGTTTTTAGAATCATTTTGATTAATGACATTTAATTCATGACCTCAGCACAAAGGTGCAGCTACAACCTCAGATAACGGCATTTATGCCACCGTATTGCTTAATACATTCCTAAATAATCCTCAATTATGAACTAACACTACTAAACATAAAAGTAGTCGATGTACCTGTTGTATTTTTGTGAGCGTGTCACAAGCGCTCTCGTTACTGAACACAACCTCATGTCTCGTGCATCTCTATAGCGCCACCTCTCTGTTTAACTTTCTTTTAAAAATCTTACAGTGAGGAGCATCGTGACCCCACAGAAGCAGTGCTGGTGATAGCAGCAGCACGAGGCTAGAATTAGCATAATGAGAATTTCAAGGGTCCATACGGTAGCACTTAAGAAATAAGAATAAACATTGTTTTGAAGTTGCATTTGCATCACTGTACCAGGGGCATCACGTCAGCGTTATCTCAATGTCACCTAGTTAACGTTTGTCCAACACAATCTCATCAACGTAATTCCGATTTCCAAAAGAAAAGCCTGATTACGTCTGTGTTTCCACGTCTGTACCGTTGCCACATTAACATTAACAACCAAACCATTTCCCACTGCTGAAATGAATAACGTTCACTTGAACTGAAGTTCATTACGGTTCTCCTAAAACGTGAGAAATCCATGATATTATATACGTCTATGAACAGCACAGATAGATACCTGACTCATGCAAGATCACCCATTTGACTAAAAATGAAAATTCTTTCCTGAACAAACAAAGAAAACAAACCAACAAATATTTATCCAGGAAGAATGTGTATTATATTTACACTTTCTTTAATATGTATTTTATTTACATTTTTTTCCCAGTAAGATTCTGTACAGTATACTGGTGAGACCTGTGAAATGCCATCTAGTGCTTTTCTGTCAAATACCGCATCAGTCATAACCCCATTAATTAAAGGTTCTTGCAAACTTATTACAAAAATGAACAAGTTCTTATAATGCTGTAAATTATGTAGAAAAGTTCTGATTGCTGATTAATTATGAAAATTAAATCAATGAAAATGAATAGAAAGTTTAAAAAGGTATATTAAACTGCTAAATATGGAATTTACAGGTGGGTGGGGTTTCAAGAGCTTATCGGTTATTTCATTGGTTAGGCCACATGTCAGACGCCAAACGCCGCTGAGGCTAATAAGGTTTTTTTTTTTTCCTGCATTGTTTTTTTTTTTGCATACTTACCTAATGTCTAACTTTTTATACCTTAAATTATGATTATAATACTTTTTTTTAAAGGTCAAAATTAGTTCATTATTATTATTATATTTTATATATATATATATATATATATATATATATAAACTTTATTTAGCTAGCTGACTGTTCTAGCTTGAGTTCAGCTTTCTGACTTAGCTACGCTAGCTACAGCTGATGTCTATGTAAGAAACAGAAAAACTGCTCTTGCTTTTATTCTTCAGATTTCAAAAATTTGCATTAGCTTATCATGTTTAAATCACTATTTTTTTTTTTATTCCTCATAATGTCCTTCACTGATCAGCTTTTCCGCCAGGTGAACTTAAAGATCATAAAATATGAATAAACTCACCTGTTCTCCTTTTTCACCCGGATCTCCTTTATCTCCTCGCTCAGCTTTCAGACCCTGATTATAAAAAAGAAAAACGATTCAAATAAGTGAAATATTGTTTTCACTGTAACGGTGCTGAAAGCTTTATAGGGTTTAATGAAGTAAAGGCGTTATAATCTTACTGGATCACCTGAGGGTCCTGGTTTTCCCATTTGTCCAGAAACACCCTAAAAATGTAATGAAATAAAATTAAATAAACAAATTAATAATAATAAAAATAATAATAATAATAATAATAATAATAATAATAATAATAATAATAATAATAAATCAACACACAAATAGCATCAATAAAAATATGTTGATGAGCCAGAACATTAATGCTATATTGTTTCATTCTCAATTCGGTATAAAAACCATCTACTCCACGGTTTGTACCATCTGTTTGGTTTCTAAGAAGATGGTTGCCATGGTAACGTAATCTTCTGACAGATTAGTTAAATATTCAGCCTAAAAAAAAAAAATCAGGAATTCAGTGATGTCCTTTAATTACTAATGTTAATTAGCTACGTTAGCTAATATTAGCGAGGGAAAAAACTAGCGGTCGTCATGGTAACATGATGAGCTCGCGTGATCTCGACTAGCGTATTCCGCATGGCAGGAGGGCGTGGCCTAATTTGTACACCCGTACGCCCATTCTTAAATATTGACAGAGGTGTCCTGACCTTTTGAACTCTGTCTTGAGAGACGTTCCACAGCCATGAAGAGATTTAGTCAAACAAGTACGTTTAGAATTAAACAACATAATTTTTGCATCTACAGTAAATTGTTTAAATGAGCAGTTCGGATGTTTTTATTTTCTTTAATGAATGCAGCACGGCCTCACTGGTGGTCCTGGTGGTCCCGGGTCTCCAATGGAGCCTTCGGTACCAGTCTGTCCCTGTAGATGGACAGATACATACAGGAGATATTAACAGAACACAACACATATAAACAAGTAAACAAGAACAAAAAAGGAATAAAACAAGAAAAAAAATTTATAAAATGAAATATCATACAGGATCTCCTTTGGGACCTTGAGGCCCTTCTCGCCCTGGTTTACCCTAAAATCATAAAACATAAAACAAGCAAAAAGTTAAACATCTGGATCAAACCTAGAAAGAGGTCGTCTGTCTTCAGTTGTGTTCATAAATAAACAAACAACTTGAATCATTTTCAGCCCGTCTACACATTTAGTTAAAGCTTAAGTTGCGGTGAGAGTCTGATTCTAAACACACATCGTACCTGCAGCCCGCCGTCGCCGTGGAATCCCGTGATGCCTTCAGGACCAGGATCTCCCTGAACACACACACACACACACACACACACACACACACATTGTCTTACCGTGTATGTTTATACACCTCACACTGATGTACATGACGACTCTGATTAATAATTAATACTTTCTGGAGAAGTTTTTATGAATTAAATTATTTCACATATTTTTTATTTAATTATTTATTATTATTTTGTTTGTTTGTTTTGTGAGTTTTTATTATAATTTGTTAATAGTATTTAAATCTTTTTAATATTATTCTTTTTCAGGCTGTGATTTATTTATTTTTTTTAACAAAGAGCAACAAATTACATTTTCAAAAGAATTTCTGAACCCACACGTTACTGGTACGAATTTAAGAGTTAATTAAGATTTTATTATTTTTTTAATTAATTTTGTGAAAACTAAAGCTGATTTTGAGTTTCCTGTTTTTTTTCCTTATTCCACCAAATTAGTTTATATATTGTCATAAATTTAAAAAGGATTATTTTCTTAATTGATATTTTTATGTATTTATTTATTTTATTTCCCTCAGTTGTGTGTGTGTGTGTGTGTGTGTGTGTGTGTGTGTGTGTGTGTGTGTGTGTGTGTGTGTGAGAGAGACTTACCGGTTTCCCGACTCCTCCTCTCAGGCCAATCTCACCAGGCTGACCCTGAACACATATGATTAAACAGATTTAATCCTTTAAATATAATTAAATATATATTTGATATATATTTTTGAATATTTTTAATTAGACAGCAGAACATGGCTCTTACAGGAGGTCCTTTAACTCCTCTCAATCCCTTTTCACCTCTCGGCCCCGTGCGCCCCTGCAGGACATGAACAACATCTTATTAAAGAGTGAGAGAGAAAGACGAGTGTACAGTAAGCAGAGCGGGTGACGTACCGTTGGACCTGGAGCTCCTGTAAACCCGGGCCACCCGGCTTCTCCCTACACAACACCGCAGGTTTAGAGGGTAAAAAAAATAATGACAACAAGTGATGAAAAATAAAGAAGTTAAAAGTGACGTACAGGAGGGCCGCGAGCTCCCATGATCCCCCGCTGTCCTCGCGGTCCAGGCAGTCCCTAAACACGTGCCAGCATTACCAATAGTAAATCATTACAAATTACAAAGCATTACAAATATATGACCTTCCTGTTATGAGCATAAATCAGTAAGTTACATCACTGTTTGGCAAACATGAAGAAAGCTACTTAAGAGAAACTTTCACAGACATCCGACCTTGCTGTGACCTTGACCTTGCTTGGCTCGATTCTAAAATCAAATCAGTTTTATCTGCTGCTTACAGTCACATGTGAGTTTTCATGGACCTTAATCTCCCACTGATAATGGGAAGAAAAGCTGCATCATGTGACCACCTCAGTCAGGACAGTCTGACCAGGACCAGGTTCTGGAGGGAATGAGGAAGGAGCACAACACTGCAGTGTGTGCTTCTGAGATCATGGCTCCATTACAAAGAACAGCAGACACACACACACACACACACACACACACACACACCAACACATCACATCTCAGTCATCTTCTGCTACTGAGTGGATCTGTGGGAGTCACTGACCTCCTCCTGTTACAGCCCTCACTGTATATTCTGATTAAATCCTCAGAGTATTTAAACACACATCTGATCAGACCAGCGTCTCTGTGAACACATGATAACTTCATATAAATCCTAAAAAAAAACCTTCAGCCACTCGCTCTCAGATATCACACTAATGATAAGGAGAATCTCAGAAGGACAACCAGGAGACACGACACCGTCACTCGTAGCAGTTACAGCACGTGTTTAAATGCGCCGCTGTGCTCTGGACAATTCGAGGCATCTTTCAGACCTTTTGTAATTAATTCAGAAATATTTTGATGACACTTAAAGCCACATCGCACGGAGTAATGAAAGTCTGTAACATCAACCAACAGTTAGAGTTTTTGTATGTTCAGTGTTGATCACAGCAGACTTTAGTGATTTTGTTACAGTTCTGTCGCTCTGAGGTTGCAGCACGAGCCTTCATTTGGTACTGATGATATTAATGTGATAAACTGAGGCGGGTGGGGTCTGGTCGGCTCGGGTCAGGTCGGGTGGGGTGGGGTCGAGTCAGGTCGGGTGGGGTGGGGTCGAGTCAGGTCGGGTGGGGTCAGGTCAGGGCGGGTCGGGTGGGGTCGGGTTGGGGTGGGTCGGGTGGGGTCGGGTCAGGTTAAATTGCAGTTAATTAGATTGCAGGTTAAGTCAGATTAGGTTATAATATCTGTAATTAAAAACAAAAATGTGCCAGCTCTCTTCTACAGATTTACTTACAGCATATCCAGTTATTCCGATCTGACCAACTTTCCCTTTATTTCCCTGTAAACAAACAAATAAACAAACAAACAAACAAAAACATCATAGAGTTTACTCTTAACTAATCACAGTGAATTGTTACAGAAGTTAACCAGGATGTACAGTACTTGTACCTTCTCCCCGTTCGTGCCTTTCTCACCCTGAGGTCCCGGTTCTCCAGTGTAACCCTGAAGTCAAGAAATACCTCGTTTTATGTTTAACTCTGACAGCTTACAGAAAACCTCCAGGTTTAATATTAACTACAGATGCATCAATATTGGTTGTGGTATCAGTCCGATACTGTGTTTATTCTCTCGGTAAAAAGGTTCTGATACCGGGTGGCCTCGTCTTTCCTTTTAGGCTTTTAGCTGACGATCTTCACATCCAGAGCGACTTACAAAAGTGCTTTGAAGTTTCCATTATTGGATAGATCCTTACACTGTAGGTTACTAACGATAAGAAATCAGTGAATTTGCTATAAAAAATAAATCAGCAAGAGTGAGTAAGGTTGGCAGTGTGGGGGGGGAGATGATTGTCCAGAGTTACAGTGATGGAGTGACCTGATTATTACATCGGGTCAAATGTCAGAAAACCCATATACTGGACGCTAACTTATTAGACTCCTACAGTATATCAGAGTGAACAGCACAAACATGTTCTCAGCATTAGAGCCATGTTAGTCCTCATGGAATGCGACAAAGGTTTTGAAAAAGCATAATATTTAACGACACAGTGACATCTAGTGGATGGTTTTAGAATAGCAGACCTCAACTAAGTGGTAGAGTGGTGGAGACCAGGTGAACATATCAGGTGAATTTTGAGTTATTTTATAATATTATACAGCATCTCACTATGTGCTCTACCAAAAGGTTGAGCAGAATGTTAAAGGGTAAAGGGTTAACGTCATGGCAGCTGTGCATGCTTTCATTAACCAGGCCCCTCATACTGCTCCGTGTGCACTGGTTGGACATCCTCTCACTCTCGCTCGCTTTAAATACTGATATGTAGCAAAAAGTGCACTTGTACTCGGTGAGGAAGGAATGTTCTTAATGCATCTGTAACATTAGTATTGAATAATTTATATAAAAACAAAAATAACTATTTTAAAAAAGCGCTGGATGTTCTTACCCACTCACCCAGGTCCCCCTTACTACCTCGCTCGCCTCTGTATCCCTTTGGACCCTACACACACACACACACACACACACACACACACACACACACACAGGCAGCACTTTAAAATAATAGAAATAGCTTATTGTATTTGTGTATTTGTGTTATTGTTTCCATAGCAACCGTTTATTCACATTGATATGGTCCATTTTTTCTTTGTCTATACTTCCAATATTATATATTATTTGTAAATTGTAATCTTAATTAAATTTCTGCACTCTTTTTGTATATTTTCATTTCCTGATTTTTTTTCTGTTGTAAAAATTTTTGTTAACTTAATTTAACGTAAGATTCATTTACTAAGTTAATTTAGCGTTAACTGTATTGAATTTTAATTTTGATCACAGTCAGCCATAATGAGAATTGCAATGCACGTCATACTGTGTGTGTGTGTGTGTGTGTGTGTGTGTGTGTGTGTGTGTGTGTGTGTGTGTGTGTGTGTAATCAATAAAATATGTCAATGCTAAGGAGACATGTTCGTGTAACCTCAGTGGAAGGAGTCTCCAGTGTCAGCGCTGTGTAAGAGTCAGAAGTGAAGCTGTAAGTTTCTCCAGACCTTCAGGAGGTTACGCTGTTTTGCGGTTTAGTCAGAGCGATGACTAACACCCTTAAGGGTTTTTTAATGACGTCACAATTCAGCCTCCAGCCAGCAGAGGGCTCTAAACAACAATCGTCTCCTTTGCATGTGTCTGAGCTGCAGTTACAGTCACTTGTTTATGTTTATGTCAATCATCTTCATCCAGGTATAAACGTGTTCATGATAAATTATTCGATATCTGAGACAGTCGTAGAAGTTTCATACGTTTTCTCCTCGTGGTCCCGGCTGGCCCGGGTCGCCATCTTTTCCCGGGGTGCCGTCTTGGCCTGGTCTTCCAGGAGGTCCAGGTATACCAGGTGTCCCTGCTCTCCCCTGACACACACACACACACACACACACACACACACACACACACACACACACACACACACACACAAGAACACATTACTCCTGATCATAGTTCTGTAATAGCAGAGCTCAGTGTTAAGCTGTTAGCCTGTGCTACCTGTTAGCACCCTGAAGTTTCAGTACAAGACTAAATAAGCGCAAAAACAGCCTCGGGTCAGTGACAGTCATGGAGCTCTGGGTCGAGAAGGGATTCTGTTTATGATATGCTTTCTCCAGACTTCTGAAAACCTAAAGTGTGTGTTTTTTAAGCTACTGTAATCTGACTCAGCGTGGAGTTCAGTGGAGCGTGATTGGATTTGTCCGTGCAAGGGAACTATTTAACCGGCTTTAACGTCTCGTATCGTGTTCCTCAGATCCATCACTTCCTCACGTTCTCTCCTCAAAATAATCCGTCTCGTCAGTCTGAACAAACAGACTGGAGGCGTCAGTGTGTGTTCAGGTTCCTGCTCCTGTAAAAACAATTAAGTTGGGAATCTGCTCAAAGATTCTGTAAAATATTAGGTTTAGTGATCAGAGTTAGAGTTTAACGTTTTCTTTCTGAGCCTGACTCTAAGTCCAAGGCTTACTCTAATCATGAATTCTAAATCTGAAACAAACACTGCGTCTGGTTCCTCTGATTCAGGACATGACTCCTCTGACTCTGGTTCTGAACTCAACTCTGAAACAGTCATCATTTAATCCTGATTCTAATTCTGGATCGAGTTCTGATTCTGATTAAAACTCTTCAGAATTTTAACCAGAATTGGACTCTTTGGATTTTAAACTTGGTTATGATCCTGATTCTGAAATTAACTTTGGAACAGATTCATACTCTGATCCAGATTCTAATTCTAAACTTGTCTCTGATTTTGATTCTGAATTGATTTTGATGACCCTTTGGATTCTGAACCTGATTTGACTCTGGAACTTACTTTAACTTAAACTCCACTGTCTGTTTCTAATTCTGAACCTGACTATGACTTTGATTCCGATTCTTTCTGTGTGGTACTTGAGTTAGGCTCTAAGGATTAGAGGTTAGTGGTTAGAGGTTAGTGGTTAGGGTTTAGCAGGGTGTTTAGCCTGGTGCTCAGGGATGCCTACAATCGACCCTGTGACTCCTTTCTTGCCCTGTTTCCCGGGAACTCCCAAACGGCCCTAAAGACAAAACAACACAAAGCAACAGTCAAATCAGCAGTGAAGATGATTATCAAATAAACAAAAAAGAATTTGATAGGTCTTAAAACTGCCCCCTGAGGAATCCCGCACAGCATACAAAGAAAGAGGAACAGAAATCCACATTTTGTTTCCATTCTTTTACAGCATTATATACAGTACAGACCAAAAGTTTGGACACACCTTCTCATTCAAAGAGGTTGAATTTGTATTATGGCAAGAAAAAAGCAGCTAAGTGAAGAAAAACAAGTGGCATCATTACTTTAAGAAATGAAGGTCAGTCAGTCGGAAAAATTGGGAAAACTTTGAAAGTGTCCCCAAGTGCAGTCACAAAAAGCATCAAGCGCTACAAAGAAACTGGCTGACATGCGGACCGGCCCAGGAAAGGAAGACCGAGAGTCGCCTCTGCTGCGGAGGATAAGTTCATCCGAGTCACCAGCCTCAGAAATCGCAGGTTAACAGCAGCTCAGATCAGAGAGCAGGTCAATGGCACACAGAGTTCTAGCAGCAGACACGTCTCTAGAACAACTGTTAAGAGGAGACTGTGTGAATCAGGCCTTCATGGTAGAAGATCTGCTAGGAAACCACTGCTAAGGACAGGCAACAAGCAGAAGAGACGCGTTTGGGCTGAAGAACACAAGAAAGAACACAAGAAAGAAAACTCGCTGAATGAGAAGGGGTGTCCAAACTTTTGCTCTGTACTGTATTTCTATGAAGCACCATGTTTGTGTGGGCGGGGCTATAAAAAGTAACAATCATGAATTCATTGGTTGTCACAGAAGTGGGCGTTCCTAGATCATTTTTTCCTGTGGTCTGGTTGTCGGTGATAAAAACTCACCTCTGTCATGTCATGTGTTAAAATCATGTTTTGGTGTTTGTTAAAGATTGCACTCATTAATCAGGACTCAATTTATTTAGTTATTTTAATTGTTGCGGTCTTTAATGTGTAGCTTGAAACATTTCTGTTCATTAAAATGTTGTGGTCACTTACAGGTGGCCCGGGGTCTCCGGGTTGCCCCGGGGGTCCAGGTCGTCCTTTCTGTCTCTAAAGAAACACAACATTATTGGTTTAAAATAAATTTATCAACAATGAGTAAAAGATTGAGTTACGATTCGTTCAAAAAGGCATATAAGAGAAAAGTAAAAGGTAACAGTTTGATTAATTTTATTGTAACGTGCTCGGGTTTATGTCACAGCACTTAGTAACAGTTCAAGCTAACGTTAGCACCACGCTTCTTTGCGGTTTCTTTGTAATTTCCTGCAAATTGTTGTGATATAAAAGGAATAAACACATGAGGACATGCTGTTATAGAGGAGTGTGTAGGCTAACTTTAGGCTAACAGCAACATCCCAGCACCTCGTCAGTGATCACTTTCCTGTAACATCATGTCCTGCAGTGTGTTAATTCAATTTGTCAATGAGTAATTAACAGTTTTATTTTTTAAACAATCAGATAATAAGCTGAAATATATATCAATTAAATAACTCTTACCGGCCATGACGTCATGAGCTTTGTATAGAGTTTACTCTTCTGTTGGGAAAAAAAAAGCTTGAAAAAAGAGATTTTGTTTCAACTATACTGCTTCATTATTTTCAAGATAATCTAACGTCATGACCATAACAAGCTGCAACATTCACCCTAAACTCTTTCCACTCTTCCTCCGATGCCATCCACACGACGATGGCAGGAATGCCAGGTGGACCCATCGGCCCTCGGTAACCCTTGTGTCCCGTCTGACCCATCGTTCCTGCAAAGCCCTATGGGAAATGAGAGAAATTTAACTGGTTGTTCATTTGAGAATTTACAAAATATTGAGTACCTTTTCTCCTTTTGATCCTGGAGCTCCAGGCAGGCCAGTAGGTCCCTGATGTCCCTGGTGACAACAGAGAGGCGAGATACTGCTTCATACTGAATGTCATGCACTTACAAATAAACAAAAACAAAAAAATCTAAGTACGATCAAGATCTGTTTCAGTACCACTTCCTGCCACACGGGGACGCACTGAGCTCACGCTCCATTTCACATCGCTGCTCTCCTTTGAAACTTCATTAAATCATTCCTTTAATCCATTTTCCTGTTTTCTGTCTAATCTTTATCTCTCAGCTCTCGATTATAAAGCTCTCTCGGTCGAGCTGAAACACGCGTCTCTACTCTCTTTTCAGATTTAATTCGATGAAATCCTGACAAACTCGATTTCACTCACAGGATCTGAGCCACGGTGCGAGTCAAATGACGTCAGACTGAGGAGGAAAACAGATTTTTACCACGATAAACAATCAGACTGTGCTGAGGTGCGAAAGTTCTGCTTCAGAGCCTCGAACCTCAAGCAGGAGCCCTTTACACCTGTGATTCGTCCTGAGTCACATGTCTGGACTCGTAGCGGCTAATGCTAGCTAATGTGACTTTACACGTGATCTTAAAAGCACCGTCATCTTACATTCTTACATACCGTTACATTCTTTTTTTTAAATGTTTACAATTACTTAAAATGAATGTTTTATGGGACAATTTAATAAAGATATAAAGGTTTAATATGTTTTATTTTTACAATTTTAAATGAATATATGAAATATTTAATTTATTCAATATTTAATTTACTTCAGATTTTATTTCTGGGAAGCTGCTTTGCAACAATTTAAAACTGAATTTAATTCATTAGATTTTTTTATCTATTATTCTGGATTTATTATATTCTTTCACATTTCAGTTTTAATTAGTATAATTATTGAAAATAATGGAAAAATATACATATTTTTTTACTGTTTTGTTTTTATTTGTTTAATGCAAAACTGTATCTTTGAGCAGCCCAATACATCATAAACCACGTCAGAAAAAACTGTTTATGTTGTAATTCTAATTTACTGAGAGATCAGTGAGAGTCAGTGAGACAGAAAAACAGTCAGACAATGCATGAGAGTGAGACAGAAATCATCTAAGAGACACAGAGAGAGAGAGAGAGAGAGAGAGAGAGAGACAGAGAGAGAGAGAGAGAGAGAGAGAGAGAGAGAGGAGAGAGAGAGACAGAGAGACAGAGAGAGAGAGAGAGAGAGAGAGAGAGAGAGAGAGACAGAGAGAGAGAGACAGAGAGAGAGAGAGACAGAGAGAGACAGAGAGAGACAGAGAGAGAGAGACAGAGAGAGAGAGAGAGAGAGAGAGAGAGAGAGAG
>JAAGKR010010605.1:0-22165 GCA_011419295.1 Clarias macrocephalus | reverse complement strand
AGCTTTAGTACCAAACATGGCAATGCGAGTCTGATGAGTCACGCTCCCAGTTAAGCTGCCTTAACCCCTCAGATTTTTCCCCTCTCCCCCCTTTTTCTTTCTCTTCCTCTCCCTCTGCTTCGAGTGTTTTGAGGAACTTGGCACTTGAAGCCCTCACTCCACGCACGCTTGCGGATGTACTCATGTCTCCACATTCCAGCGCTGCCCCTCCTGAGGGGAAAGCTCGGCTCACCACAAGGATGGATCCAAGGAGACGCTTTCCATATTAGAGCTCAGGAAAGGCTGCATTCTTGCACCCCTTCAACCTCAGTGCAGAACATGGGAGGAATTAAAGGCTTTCTGAGGGTTTTTTTTCTCTCTTCTTAAACTCTCCCTGACAGAGCAACTCATTTGTGGTAACGGACCAGATTCCAAAAACAATTAAAAGGTGGAGGTCTCAAACATGAACACACATGTGACTAACACACAAGCTGTTCCATGAAAATAGCAAATAACATGAGAACATGACTGAAGAATAGCAGGTCAGCAAGAACATCAAGAAAGTTGTTAAACCCACCACATGCTTAGAAGAAATAATTTGGCACCTAAATAAACTTTTTTTTTAAAAAGTGCATTTTCAGAATTGAGTGGTGTGAACTGCACACCTCTGTAGCTTGACATATTTGTGCTTTATAAAAGAAAATGCACCATAATGGATGCTTGTGTTAACCTGGTGCACCTTTGGAGTCGGCCACAGGGAGGCAAAGTGCCATCAGATCAGCTCAAAGACACACAGCCCCACTAATCCAGCTCACACTGTTCAGGAGCGACAGCAGCCAGTCAGCTTTGAACCCTTTGATACAAAACAGTAGCCAGAGGAGGCCATGTGGCGTGGACACGGATCTGTGCAGGGACACACTGCAGTATACCCCCCAGAGAGAGAGGAGGGGGGAGTATTCAACTCTAACTGCCCCAACATTCTGGTATCAACATCGCTCTGGCATGAGCCAGTCACAAGCGGACAGCCAACATGCACACACTGCTGTCTACACCTGGCATCATGAACACATCAGTGAGCACCCAGACACGTTTATTACATCGGTCTTCTGCTGCATTTGCTTTCCTATCTCGTGTACCCGTGTAAGTCATGTCCCCCTGTGGACTCCGACCCCACGGCTCAGCTGCTCTGCAGTTAAATAAACAGCTTCTGTAGATTCCCTGATTGTAATTAATCACAGCGTGCACTGCAGCGCTCCTCAAAATACTCCTCAACCCTCAGACTAAACCTTAGGGGGTTCACCAACACCACACACGGGTTCTGCCTCATCAACGCTCTGAGCTCTGATCCAAACATCAGTATATGGGGCATTTAAGAGTAATCCACAAACTCTAAAACTGCCCCAGGAGGGTGCACCACTGTGTCATGCACCCTGACCATCAACTCTCATGGGTTCCACCATTCAGATACACTGGGATAAACACACAGGTTAGATAAAGTGCAGCACTATGTTTCTAAGAAGAAATTTTATACCAGAAAAATGAACCATCCTATAAAATCATATTTGATGCAACAATCTGATCAGCTCCACAAGACATTAAAATGAGTTTATCAAAAGTCTTGGTTTTTCTCCCAGCTGCGAGAGCAGACACAGAACAGTACAAGCTCATAGTTATAACTCTAAAAACCAAGGATGTGATCAAAGCCTAGAGAGCCAGAGTCCTAGAGAGGCAAGGATGAGAATCTGGGGGATTTTATAAGCCATCATTGATCGTGATTGAAAAAACACTTTTCCTTACATTAGCAAAAAAAAATAATACATTTGTTAGTATATAAACACTGATTATAATTGTTATTAGCAGCAGCAGAAGTTTCACAATCACTAATCAATAACAAATCTTCTTGATTAATTAAGGGCACTGGGGGTAAAAGTCTTATGTGAGGCTTTGTACTCTTTGGAGAATCTTGGCAAAAAGAAAAACTACATTAAAAAGAAACAGATTTAGTTTTAGAGAGAAAAAACACACGCAAGAGAGAGAGAGAGAGAGAGAGAGAGAGAGAGAGAGAGAGAGAGCGCACAGGACGGGAGGAGAGGTGCTTGGTTAACATTCTGAGGACACTGCAGTCGGGCAGCAGGGAGCAGGAGTGTTTAGTATGCCGTCAAACACCCAGAGAGGTGAAGAGGACTTTACTGCACTGCTGCTTCCCTGTCGAGTCTCAACACACACACACACACACACACACACACAGCAGCATGCAAACACAGACGCGCAAAATATGATGAAAGAAACAACAGTGTGATAATTATATACAGTCATATTACAGTAAAAGAATAAATTCCTCCAATGTGTGCACACACAAAATGGCCAAGCATGCGCTGCTGAGCCAGACGTGACTAGACGTTATAGCAGCTTTAAACTCGCACTACTAGTGCTAGCTCACTGTGGTGTTTTACATCCTGAGTCACGTAAAAGGTGCATGATCTGTAATGTAATGTAATATAAAATAATGAAAAATTTTAAATAAAAGTCCTGTGACTTGGTTGCATGGTAGATGGGACACGGTGTGGCGGTTGTATGTCAAGCTTGTAATGCAGACTAAACAGTCTAAAATATCAGGCTTTTTTTTTTTTTTTTTTTTATAATAACGAGGGGAGAATCAACTTCCCCAGATGATTCAGGAGTTTTGGTCACCTGTTCAACACCCCCTTCACACACACAAAAGAGAACAAGCGGGTGTTTAGGCTCAAAAGGACCAGGACAGCTGAAATCTCAAACATGTGACTACTGGTTAAAACTGAGGGGGAAGAACCACGAAAAAGCTCAGACGTAGAGGACGATGACCAGAGCCGCCCAGAGACGCTCTGCTGAGTGTCCAATGTAATAAAGAGGTCTGTGTGAGTGCGCGCGCGCGTGCGACAGTAGACTCCATGAATGTAGACTAATCAGATGGTGGAAGAGGGGTCAGTGTGATCAGCGCCGTGCTCTCTGGGACATGTTTTACAAAAAAAAATTACAAATTTTAAACTCAAATAAAGCAGTGGAATTAAATCCATCTTAAACTGGGTGAGCTGGTGAGGAAACACTCATCCAGGTGGTTGCCAAGTATTCTGAAGAGCACTTAACCCCGGTGTGTTCTGAGCTACACTAGTGAGGAGTTCCTAGTAAAAAGCAAAAGGAGGAGCGTTTACAGCTCACAAGCCAACATGCTCCTAGACAAGGGTCACAAAGTGCTGTTTAACAGAAAGGTAACATAAGCCAGAGTGTAGAATAAAGAAAGACGCTGTGTGTGTGTGTGTGTGTGTAGGGGCAGTGAACGCAGGGCAGCTGTTCTTCACAGATGGGATCTCAGAGACCACCTGTTCCAGACTCGCACTGGAGAGAGATATAGCAGAAAAGGCCAAAACAAGCAGAAATAAGAGGGGGTGGAGCCTGGGGCAGTTGGCAGGCAGAAGACGACCGTGAGGGGAAAGTGAGTGAAAATCCGTGGAACTGAAAAGGACCAAGGCGTTTGGGCCGCTGGAGAAAGCAGTTCTGTGCCAAGACTGACAGAACAGAGTGAAGAATCAGCTGAAAAACACGACTCCTCTGCTTCTCTTCTGCTTCAGTCTGATTAAATGTTACCGCAGGCTGATGTGGAGGGGGACACACCATGACACTAGTAGTAGTAGTAATTCTCACAAAAGTTTCTAAACTGACTAAGGGGCAGCTGATAAACACTGCTAAAACATAACCCCTGAAGATTTGGTTCTTGGTTTCTTATTTCAAACAGAAACAAAAGGCCTGCGGTTTCCGTGCCCGGCCTTGGTCACGCTCCAGCACATGAGCTGGCCCTGTTGTCAAAAAGGTGACCGGTGATACTTCCAGCACTCCCATTCCAACTGGAAGATTATCTGAAATGCCACAAAAGGTCACTGAACACGTCAAGATGGAGTGGACAAGAGGAACCGTTCTCTCGCAATGAGAAACATGGCTGTGGATCAACAGCTGCACGATCACCTGGATGAGCAGCCTATTCTGTTAACACAGTAAAAACAAAAAAAACATAAAATCCATATAGAGACAAAAGGCATGTTTCCATACAGGAACCTTTTCAGGCTTTCAGGTGTAGCATGACTACAAACAGGGAAAGTTTCCATCTTTCTTTTGTATCGACTTCTGGAGAAAAACAGGAGTGTAAACATGCTTTCAGTGGCACTCTGGTCACATGAGCGTCACACTCGCACAACAAAAGCAACAGTCGCATATTAGCACCATGTGTGTTCACAGTGCTGTCTCCTTCAGGAGGTAACAAGATCATCTAAAGGGGATTTAAAACCCTGTCCATAAACGTCCCTCCAGCTTGGAGCTGAACAGCTGATCTGCACTACATCATCACGGATAGCGAGATCATTGTGATGGCATCATGTCTTTCAACTACTTTACCAGTTCTTCACCCATGCTGTAGATAGAATCTACAAGATCTGCGCAAATGAACAATTTCTACTTTAAATCCTTTGTCCTGCTCTAATACGCTGATGTGAGCAAGGAGTCACGTACAAGCTCTCACTCATTCAACTGAGAACACATCATTTTAAGTGCGTGTTTCACCACACATGCCGGCACAGTGACCCAGCTCTCCAAAAAGCTGCACTTCCCTCAGTGAGGAAACACTGAATAATGCCCTGTAAGGATCCTTTGTTTAGTTGTGCAGTAGATGAGCTCACATCCAACATGGCACTGTCGCCCTTCTAACTTGAAACATGTTGACTGAAAAACACTTTTTTGGAGCATCAGTAACACTAATCTATTGCAGAAAACATCACATCACTTTTGTGTTGCCTTGGCAACCTATCTATAAGAGCAAACAGCCTTCCTGGCTTTAGTCTTCCACAGGCATGGGTTTAAAGGCCTGATGTGAACATGCTCTTGCAGAAATATGGAAATAAAGTAAGAGATTCTACTCTCCATTTTAAAAATATATAATAATAATAATAAATTATTTATATATAATTTTTTTAAAAAGCTCTGGCTCTGCACATGGTGGTGTTATGATCCAGAGCCTCCTTCATACAGCACAACAGCAACCCCACGCACTGCTCTCCAGCTCCATAGCAACGTGCATCCAAGTCCTGAGAGCACGTCCCCCTACAGCAGCATGATAGGAGACCGGGTGCAGGAGCAGAGCATTCGGAAAGAAATCCCAGCATGATGAGGACAAAGTCAGCAGGTTGACAGACTACACTACCTGCGAAGAGGAAGCCTGCAAATTCAACGCAGATTTGTTTTAAGCATGTAGTCAAAGGACACAAGAACCTATGACGAGTCCATGTTGTGTAGCAACTGCACAAGCCAATCAGCCTTAAAGCATGGGGGCATGCTGCAGCAGCTCAAGGCGCACACACTGTTGTTTCAGAGTGAGGGGCAGATCATTCACACCCAACTGATGGCTAGACTCAGTCCTGCAGCTTTGCTTATCTGTTTATTTCAAAGAAGTTGAGACTCATCACTGAGCTGAAGACGAACCACGAGTCGCTGAATCAGCAGGATCCCTGGGAGGAGATGGAGTGCACAACCCAAGAAAGGTTACAGGGGCAGGGAAGAGAGTGACCAGTGGAGACAACTACCCCTACACCCTAGGTGCTGACACAGAGTGGGGATAATGTATGCACGATGTCACATGGGGAACTCGAGCACCATGCAAGAGCATTAAGAAGATCAGACTAAGGGAGATGAACGACGACATGCTTAGGGGCTTTTGCAGTTTTAGAGCTTTTCCCCTGTGGTTTCTAGAACTTGTGGAACGAGGAATAAAGAAGTAAATAGTAGACCAGACACTGCATTCACCCAGGGAGCCCTGGCCACACACTCCGCATGGAGCCACAGTAACCCAGGTTAAACCACTTTAAGTCTCAGTCCGCCGCACTTCCCTCTGAACCGCAGCTCTTCCGCTCCAGTGACTCAAACAATAGACGATCACCTAAACGTGGAATTAAACAAAACACCAGGTATGAAGTAGTTAAATGTCACATGGGAAGCTTTTACTTCTACGTGAAATCTTTGTTCATCACCAACACCGTGAACCAAAAGGTCGCTGTCACACGGAGGTCAAGACCGACAAAAGCCTTCAATCTCACATCGGTCTTAAAGCACAGGGGTTTACTAAACGAACGATGCACAGACCCTTATTTCAGATCTCCCCGTCACACCCCATAGTAAACAGGAATGCGTGTTACTGTGTGCTACTGTTTTATACATGAAACAAGAATCTACTGATCGAGACTGAACAGTACAATAATTTACACTTACAAGTTTGTAATAAATATACTGCAAGGATGCTCAGAAAAAATAGAAAGCGAAAAAAAAAGTCTGTTTGACAACATCTCTGCTAAAATCAGCACAACAATATGAGTAAAAGAGGAAATACCTGTGCTCTTAGCTATGTGTATGCTTACACACGATGGCTGTCTAATGCATCCTGCGTCTGTTTTCTGCAGACATGCACATGCTACGCACTAAGTGCGCAACTCCCTGCAAGTTGTGTTATGCGTGTACACTGTAGGGGTGGTTTAGTCAGCTGCAACAGCAAAAACTGTGGAAAGGTATGTGTGAGGTAAGTAACATCCTAAATGCTAACATGGAAACCAAGTGTCGCTAGGTTTGTTTACTGTGAGTGAATTCTCCATCGCGCCTCCTTTTGGACTCCAGTAACCGGTGAACAAATACGCAGATGATGTTTAACAGCAAGTATGTTTCCACCCTGAAGCACCACAGAAAGGGCACTCAAACACAGAATCACCCCCCACACAATTTCCCACTAGCCGTAATATAATGAAAAACATTCCAGTTTATTAATATACCCATGCTAGAAGCAGAAAAAAAATAGGCAAGCGTAAGGATCTGAGTGACAAGCACCATACTGATGTCTAGACGACTGGGTCAGTGTCCTGTGGTCCTCGGTTAGGATCTAACAAAACTGTCGAACGGGTGACAGGGTCATGGGCAGCCAAGGCTCACTGAGGCTCAAGGAGAGCAAAGGCTGGCCCAATCCCACAGGAGAGTTGATGCAACACAAACTGCTGATCTCATGAGATAACACACACACGTTGTCTTCAAGGGTGTTGCCTCAGCTGATCTCAACCCCACTGTGTCTGTAGGATGTGTTGGACAAACAAGTCCATGGAGGGTCATCTCATCACAACTTGCAGGACTTTGGCTTCAAGACCCAAGTAGGGATCCCAAGATATTACAGCGCACACACAACCTCCGATGGTGGAGTCCACCATGGCTCAGAGCGCTTCTAGCAGCACCAGAGGAGCTATACAATGTAAGGCAGGTGGTTTTAGTATTATGGCTGATCAGTGTAAGGAACTTTTGGAACAAAGGTGCAGACATTTTTAGGAGAAAGCAGCAAGGTCATCAGAAGCGCTAAATTGCATTGCAAAGATAAAAGTATCTGCAAGAGAGAGCAAGCGAGCAGTTATCAGAGGTTTCCAGCGGATCCAAACCTCGGACTCACTCAGCACAGACTCGACTGTCAGTCAAGGCACTTACTGCAGTAAAAGTGTAACCATGGGGTACTGTATTCACATTCTGCTTATTCCTACATGAAGACTTCTCCCTCACCAGGACTTAAATGAGCTTCAGAACTCAAGAAACTCCAACTCGGCACGGGACAACGCCTGGCCTAACGACTGACCACAGAGCTGAAGAAATGTTCAGTGCAGAATTCATCCAGCCGTTCTTTCAGAAAAACAGTAGCTATGAATCCAAACAACACAGACCTGAATCTGCTGAAGATCTCTACGCTGCTCACACTGCTAAACAGCTAAAGAGGAAACAGTTTGCTTTAGGTGTTAAAGCTCATCATCTTTACAGTCATGGGTTTAATCAGGCTGATGATCACGGTGAATACATTCACTCAGCACTCTTTGTTTGTGTTCACTGGAACACACGCTACACAAGAAACTGGCTGATGTTCAGCATCGCTCTTACACACGTATTCTGCAGCCGTTTAATGTGAACAACTCAATCACTGGTAAACTGATGGGAAAGGTCGACCCATTCGTTGTTTATGTTGAAGTCAAAAATTATTCACCAAATGAACACCGCAGTGTGGCTTAGATGTGCCGATATGAGTAAATCACCAGAGGAGCCCGGGAGATCAGCTGCCGTAAATCATCCCGCTGATGATCATCCTTAGCTTTCCTGAGAGGATACATGTGGTGTTTTATACGAGTTAAGATGTAATTGTGGAGCAACTCGTTATACTTGCTTCATCACTTTTACAGACTCAAACAAGAGCTCATCTCTACGTTTCAACTAAAACATCACTTCATGCAAACTAATGTGGAGGAAATTGATAAAAAGAGAGTATTATTTAACAATTTGGCAAAAGTGAAACCATTGATTTTAATGATCAGGGCAGAATTTTCATGACTCGGGACAAGAATGTGTGGGCCTCTTTCACAAATCATTGAGTGTTCAACCAGCTCTTGTGCACAGTGGAGTGCGTGTGTGTGCATGGAAGTAAGAGGGTGGAGTAAGCATGGAAAATACTGCTACCAAGAGAAGAGACAAAAATGAAAACACAGTATACATCATAGGAAGAGTATATTGTAGAATACTCCTCACCTACACATCTCAGCCAAGACGTGATCTGAAATACAGCGAACAATGTGAAGTCTGCTCCTGCTGTAGCTTCGTACATGAAGCTCGCTATGAGACAGAACCTAACCTCAGAGGCAAGACTAAAATCACCACTTGAGCTTTGCTGAGAAAAGTAGTTAGGAAGTATTTAGAAAGCAGGAAAGCCTTGGACATGCAACAGTTCAAAACACAACAAAACACACCTCTAGCTCCGGCACTAAAGAGAAAGAACAGTCAGATTTATAAAAAAAAAAATTAAAAAAAATTTAAATCATGTCTGTCTGTCAGTATCTGAGATCTTCATTAAACAGAGCCTTGGTTTGAAATAAAAAGTATAATAAAAGTTCCAAAAAAGGCAGAGAAGATGAGCTGCTGCTGGGAAGAGAAAGTAAAAAAAAAAAAAAAAAAAAAAAAACAGTATACAGAAGAAAGCGAAAAGAATGTCTTTTTGTTATTCCATCTGGCCTGCTTTTGTGTCAGTACAGTCTGAAACCGAATGCCTCAAAAGCCTGACAAAGTTGTGCAAATGAGAGCGCCACAGTCTTTCACACAAAAATTGAGTTGCATCCAAGAGCACAACAAAACATCCTGCTGCTGGCCAAAATGCTTTTCAAATCATACGCTTCTCATCATTAAAACACACAATCATCATCATCGGACCAGTTCCGTGTTTCTGAAGAAAAAAGGAAATACCAGTCACCTATATGACATGAAGTGGAACAAAGAATAGTAAACTCTGAACTCTTTTTCTGAAGTGAAACAGCCCTGTACACATTACAGCTGTTTGAGATTAAAATTAGAGAGGTTCTCTGCAGAGAACTTAGGAATTAATAAACAGCACACACACACAGTCAGGTTAAACCAGTCAGACAACATTGTGCACAAGACACCTTTACACTCTTATCTGTTCGGTTAAGGATGTTTTATCTACTGCAATCTGGTGAATGTAACTACCTCCATGAACACGAGTCCATGAGACTTTTTCTGGCTGCTCATGGAATAAAAACCCCGGGAAAAGTTTTTCCCCAAAACTGAAGCTCTTGTTTACATGTTGCTAGTTTACACCCGCCTTTTGTGTTTGTGCGACACATGTTGCACTGGAACTACAGCGTATACGCACACACTGGCATACCAGTGTGGCATATCCACGCTGAATGCCAGCACCTGATGCACAACACGCACTGACCCATGCACATCAGTAGAAAGATAGCTAAAAGCAATCGTTTAACTCTCCTGCACGTACACACAGTCACCTCGTGGGTAAACAAGTCGCCTGAAAATGAAAGGAACTGAGGAATAGCTTTTATTTTGGTGTTGTCAATCAATTACATTTTATATAGTATTCACGGGCATAGACTGATTAATCACAATTTTTAAATACAATTTAACCTCGTAAACGAATGCCCGCCCAAACAAATTTTTCGCTATGAGAATTTAAATTTTACAAGAAATTTGCATCAGCATACGAAGCATTTACAGCATGCAAAATTAACTGAATGCAGCGAAGTTGCACATGGACAATGTGAGGTTAAACGTGTTTGTGTCAGTGGAAAGTCAAGCAAAGCGAGTTTATTAATTTTTTTTTTTTTTGCCACTTTGTGCAATATTAGAAAGTAAGCAAGGACAGTAGCAAGAAGAAAAGGGAGCCACTTTCAGATTTGCTAAAAAGCTGCAGATGTCAAAAGGAATCAGAAATTGAGTATAAGTAAGGTTTATTGACCATTTCATATTTTACTTCATTTACATGTCTTTTTTTTACATGCAAAAATATGATTGTGTTGGAAACTGGTAATATTTTTGGCTGGCTGGAACGGACTACCTGCATTTACATTATTTCCTATGTGAAAACGCATCTCGCAATACGAATTTTCACCTTAAGCACTCGTCTCTGGAACAGATTAAATCTCTGTATGCCAAGGTCCCACTGTACTCAGATTTACTTGTATTATTGTATTATTAAAATGTGCCATGTTGGAATAAAGAACTGCATGACAAACTGGTTAGAGGAAACATAATATCCAGTTTTAGAATATCTATATATACACACAAGCAAAACTTGAAAAATTAGAATATCATGCAAAAATTCATTTATTTCAGTAATGCAACTTAAAAGGTGAAACTAATATACGAGATAGACTCATTACATGCAAAGCAAGATAGGTCAAGCCGTGATTTGTCATAATTGAGATGATTATGGATTACAGCTCATGAAAACCCCAAATCCACAATCTCAGAAAATTAGAATATTGTGAAAAGATTCAATATTCTATGCTCAAAGTGTCACACTCTAATCAGCTAATAAAGCCATAACACCTGCAAAGGGTTCCTGAGCCTTTAACTGGTCTCTCAGTCGGGTTCAGTAGGAAACAATCATGGGGAAAGACTGCTGACCTGACAGAGGGGTCGCCACAGCAGACCATCCGATCAGCACCCAACTTGGCACAGGTTTTATGTTGGATGCCCTTCCTGACACAAACCTCCCATTTTATATGGACTTGGGATGGGTAGTATGTGCGGTGGCTGGATTTTGGGAATTTAGTGGAATTTAAACCCGGGCCTTCCCCATGGTAGGCTATTGACCCACCACTGAGGCGTCAATGCCCCCACTCTACACACTGATTAAGTTAAGCCTTTATTTGTCTCACATACATTACTGCACAGTGAAATTCTTTCATCATGCACAGGGGACGTCACACACATCACACTGGGGACATCCAAAATGGCAAACACTCATCTGGTCTAGAGTCTAGTTCCTCTAACGGTTTCTTCCTATTGCCCACTCATCAAGTTGTTACTTGTCACCATCACTCTCGGCTTGCTCATCAGGGACAATCTGATCATTTTGATTCATACACATTTCCTCACATCTATCAAACGCATTTCCCTAATTAGAGCCCAAGCATTATTGGCGCAGGATGCTTGGGCGCTATACAAATGAAATTTAAATTTTACGGGACCCTACCGAAAACACTGTGACCATCTCCAACACACATACACACACCCACTTCCACATCCTCCATGCCTTACACATCACACATACTGCTAGACGAGCATTACAAAAGAGATTATCAGGAATTATACAACATGGCACAGATCTACATTGGGTCAGATTGCTAGGAGGTCTCCTAGTTGTGTGTGCATGCTCTCGCCTGTATCCTTTTCCACCACATTCCCTTGGTCAGGGACACACCATTTGGCAACAATAACAAAAGGCTCTTCTCAGCAGTTTACAAAAACTACTTCAGTCTGATTGCTCTTATACTTGTGCTACGTCACACTTCTGCTCCCCCTGAGACATGAGCTCTTATGTTACAAAGACAAGGAGACTGTTACAAACTGCTACAATTAAACATCTGTGAAGCAACAAACCAATACAAAGAGTCACACCCGCAGTGATCACTGAGAGAGAGAGAGAGAGAGAGAGAGAGAGAGAGATGCCGTTTCTGATGGACTGGTTTCTCCGTACAGAATGAGCTGATCGGGTTCGTGCATGTAAAATATCAGCGTGGTTACTATAGCAACGCGCAAACACGTCTGCAGCAGCGCATAAAGCGCACAGGAGGCGATGGAGCAGTGAACCCTCACAAACAGACGCTCATGCATTCACCACCACACTATCTGGGTGTAAAGTCCCCGAACCGGTGTGTGTGTTTGAGAGAGAGAGAGAGAGAGAGAGAGAGGGAGGTTCTCAGCTGCACTCACCTCATAATGCCGCTCGCCTCTGCGGACCCTCACCGCGATGCAAGATATGCGTGTGCGAAAGCAAAGCGCACGTGACGAAGTTGCTGCGCGAGTTCGGAGCTCGCGCTCGGCCGCGCGCACAAAGCCGGAGTTAATCAACGGGACGCGGAGGAGAGAGCGCGCACCAGAAACTCATTAAAAATAAAAATAAAAACAGAATTTCAAAGGCAAAAACAAAAAAAAACACACAGCCAGACCTATCTACATGATACACCACAAACAGCCTGCGCAGGGATTATCTCGGCTCTACTCTGACTGATCTCTCTTTGCGCCCAAAGAGCGGCCGCGTGCCGCCGGAGTCCCCTCCTCGAGCGCCTCCAGTACTGACGCAAGGCCTTTATCTGCCCTACGTAAAATACGTAGGAGACGCGCAGACGCGTTGGCCACGCCCCCTTACAGGAGGACAACGCCACGGTGTGGATGAGTTTTATACTGACCAAGAACAAAAATTCACCCTCTCTCTCTCTCTCTCTCTCTCTCTCTCTCTCTCACTCACACACTTAATTAAGAACACCTGTACATTATATATGCCGTTAACGTATCAGCCAGTAGCACAAAACACAAACTCATGGAGACCTGGGTTAAGAGCTTTAGCTAATCTATATAAATAAGATAATTATTATATCTTTTTTTCAATTATATACAGGGCCTTGTGAAAGTATTAACAGAAAAGGTTAACAAATGAACATATTCAGGTGTTAGAATGGCCAAGTCAAAGTCCAGACCTGAATCCAATCGAGAATCTGTGGAAAGAACTGAAAACTGCTGTTCACAAATGCTCTTCATCCAACCTCACTGAGCTCGAGCTGTTTTGCAAGGAGGAATAGGCAAAAATTTCAGTCTCTCAATGTGCAAAACTGATAGAGACATACCCCAAGTGACTTATAGCTGTACTCGCAGCAAAAGGTGGCACTACAAAGTATTAACTTAAGGGGGCTGAATAATTTTGCATGCCCAATTTTTCCGTTTATTTGTTAAAGTTTGAAATATCCAATAAATTTCGTTCCACTTCATGATTGTGTCCCACTTGTTGTTGATTGTTCACAAAAATTTGTTTTATATCTTTGTTTGAAGCCTGAAATGTGGCAAAAGGTCACAAAGTTCAAGGGGGCCGAATACTTTCACAAGGCACTGTATTTGTTTCATACATTGGAAGACCAGAAACCAGTCTCAGAAAAAGTTCTGTCTGTTTGTCTGTCTGTATAGCCAGATTGTGTCACAGCATCACGCAAAAACTGGCTGGACAGAATTTAATAAAGCTTTGCTAGACTTTCATTATTTGCCTGAAGTTAAACTTGGTCCGTAAACAAAATCAAAATGTTTAGTAGAAACAAAGTTATGAGCCAGATTATAAACTGCAAGTTTTTACAGCACACTGTGCATGTGTCAAAGAGTGGATGCATCTTAAACTGACCGCTGGACAGAATTTTTTATTTATTTATCTTTGTTCACTACATGTGCAATGTTGGGTATGAACAGCAGGGCCGGCCTGTGAGGTTGTGAGGCCCTAGGCAAGATCATGAAAACTGGGCCCACTGGTGTAAATGACTATCAATACAATTTTATGAGTTAGAAGAAAGCACATAATGACAATATTTAAGTGTATACATGTGCATTAAGTATAAAATATTCAACATACAATACATGATATAAAAACATTTAAACAAGTTAAAGCAAGTAAAGTAATGCAAATATATGTACAAGTGTTCTTAGAAAGTAAGCAAAAAAATTTATTATATATATAAATGAAACATTAATAAATAGTGAGGGCATCTCTAAAGTGGGACATTTTTAGGACATTTTTGACTTTCTATCAAAAGTGAGCAATTTGAAGAGATATACTGTAGTGTATATATATATCTATGTATACGAATGATTATTACGACACTCCAGTTCTCCCAGTATATCAAAGATGGTGTTATGCAAATTAGTATGAGGTGCTTCTGTGTATGTTTCAAATCTTTTATGCTTTCATTTATACTGATGTTTTGTAT
This sequence comes from Clarias macrocephalus, assembly GCA_011419295.1. Lineage (NCBI taxonomy): Eukaryota > Metazoa > Chordata > Actinopteri > Siluriformes > Clariidae > Clarias > Clarias macrocephalus. The sequence goes on along the minus strand of JAAGKR010010605.1, from coordinate 7,826 downwards.
CCTTTTCAGCTATTTGTTCAGTTAATTATACAGAGCTATTCTTTTTACTTAATATGGTGGGTATTTTTTTTCTCACCGTTGTTGTGAATAGTATGAAGTTTACTGGGTCCATGTGTTGCGAGTACAACTATATGTTTATGTATTCACATCCTATTGTGGTGAGAAGGAAACGCTTTTAATAACGTGCGCCGGGCCCTTGTTGTAAGGTGGGGCCCTGGGCGACGGCCTGTATTGCCTGTTGGACGAACCGGCCCTGGTGAACAGTTATGTGCTGAATCTAATAATCTACTTTGAAATAAGCTACTAATAAGCTACTTGCTCAATTTAAACAAACACATACATTAATAGATATTAACTAGAAAAGCTAAACTGAATATTTTGGCTACATATTTTCATTGCTGAAATAACAGCACTGAAGTGGTATGAGTGGATTTTAACATGCTGGAGTCATTTTAAGACAAAAATTAATCTTTATTCGATCTACTTTTTAGATTTCTCATCTGTGATTCACTTTCCGATTACTAGTTTTGTGTAATGCTGTGACATAATCTGGCACTTAACTGCTCATAACTTCAGTTCTACTCAACTAACATTTTGATTACAGGTGTATCTAATATCTATTCACTGCAAATCACTGCTAATCATTAAATTCTATCCAGCCAGTTTTATGTGATGGTGTGACAAATCTACCTGGACAGACAGTCAGACATACAGACAGAAATTTTTCAGATTCGAGTCCTGCAATGTATGAGAAGTAAAGATATTGATAAAAGAGTAAGTTCTGACCAATGTACAGACAAAACATTCTTTTATCTAGATAGATGGTCAGACTGGTCTCAGCTGACAGGAAGTCTATAAAAAATCATGATTTACATCTATAGTTAGCAGAAAAGCTTCTAAGAAAGCTTAACATTAAGCATCAAACCTTGGGACGGATGTTCAGAATAAAGTGTAGTTTGAGTGGTGATTAAAAAAAAATTATTTAGAGTATATAAAGAAAATCTTAAAACCTCCTACAGCTGGTGTCAGCATTATTCTCGAATCTGGCCTTGATATGTTTCCCAGTTTGATTTCTATACAGTTGAATGTGTGATGTCCAGGGTCCCGGTTGCGATCCTGAGCTCAGTCTGTCCAGAGCCTCATGGTCTCCCAATGTTTCCTCCAGGGTGTTATCCCACTGTCTAAAAATATAGAGGTAAGTATATAAGGAACTGGAATAGGTTTGAAACACATCACAAACCAGACCAGGATAAATCACAGAAAATTAATGAGTGCATGAACTGATGATTTTCATACATACATCATCATCATCATAATAATAATACATTTTATTTATTATACAATTTATATTTGAAGCAAATCTCAAAGTGCTGCAAATTAATTCGACCCAAAAGCTCTGATAAAAACATCAAAAGAAGCGTCAACAGTCTGTAGCAACCTCAGATACTCTGAGAGAGCATTCCACAGTCTAGGTGAAGCTGAGCAAAAAGCCCATAGTATGAAGCTTGGTCTTGGAAGGTTTCAAAAGATGTACTGACACAGAGCAGAGGTTGTGTGTAGATGTATGTGAGGTAATAAGTTCTTTGAGATAGGGAGGGGCATCCCCATAAATGCACTGGTGGGTAAGAAGGGCAACCTTGTATTAAGTTGTGAATGAAACAGGGAGTCAATGAAGAGATTTAAGAGTGGGCGTAATATGGTAGTATTATTGCCCTCTCATCAGGATTCTAGCAGCACTGTTTTGAATATACTGCAGCTTTTGAAGGATTTTTACAGTAGTCTCAATGAGCAGTGCATTGCAGAAGCCCAGCCTGGAGGAGACAAATGCATACTGTAATGTACATACTGTACATTGTACTAGACAACACTTTCATTACTCCACTATCTACTATCTCTGTCTTACTCATCTCTATTTGTGATGCAGAAAAAATACCTACTGTCTCCGTTTAAGCTAATGGCATGATGTTGTCTTGCCTATTTTCTGTCACGTCAGTTTTCTTAGAAATCCGAAATTCCCTCTATTTAATTCTTACAGATAATGTAGTCATACACTAAATTATTGAATAATTTTTTTACAAAAATAAGTTATCATTGACACTATCATTATTATTAGTAACAGTAATACTAGTAGTAATACTACTGGCGGGATCTTAAGAGAGCTGTGCACAAGCAAATGCCCAAAAACCTCAATGAACTGAAGCACTGTTGTAAAGAAGAATGGACAAAAATTGCTCCATAGTGATGTGAAAGATTCAGATCATATAGGAAAAGATTCATTTAAGTTATTTCTGCTAAAAATTTATCCACAACCTATTGAAGCATGGAGGTACTTAGTACTGCCCAATTTCTTCTCCTTTTTGGACTAATTTTTGTTAAATAAATGATGGCATGGTGACAAAACTAAATATGTTGTTGTTTGTCTGAGGTTATATTTACCTCCCTGAGACCAGCTAAGATCAGATGATTTATATTACTTTTTTACACAAAAACACTTGGAATTAAAAGAAGGTGCACTAACTTTTACACATGACTGTATTACATAATTTGTTGAATGTATGACTGTATGAATGTAAAAGATAATATGGCACCCAAAACTTTGTATGTATACACACACTAAAATACAGACCACTTCTTATTCACTATATTTCTTCTTATTTTCTTAATTTTTTTGTTTTCACATCATATTAACACTAAAGACATAGAAATAATAACAGCATAAATATGGAATTATAGAATCAACAAAATGTGTTAAAGAACCCCCCCCCCCCAGAAATATTTTTTTTAGATTTATCAAAGTAGCCACCTTTTTCTTTGATGACAGCTTGTTGCTTGGCAGCTTGGCATTCCCCCAGAGGTTCCCAGAGGTGTTGTGTACTTGCTCGCTGCTTTTCCCTCACTCTCCGGTCCAACTCATCCCAAACCATCTCAATTGGATTTAGACTGGTTGATTGTGCAGTGGTTATTATTATTAAAGTCTTTCCTAGAGGGGTTATATTTGTCAGCCAATTTTTCAAAAGACATTGAAATACAATCACTGTATGGTATCTTTTAATTGATTTAATCTAATTAATTAGATTAAATTAATTTGACCAAAGTTTAAAGCACCCCCACACCATCATGCCTTTTCCAACCACAAATTTAGGAACTGTTTGTTCAGCCTTTTTACATTTACCAAAGACACAGTGACTGAACTTCAAGAAGCATTTATGTAGGCTCTAATCTGAGGTGCTGTAAGCCTTATCATTTTAATAGACGTTCCTCTGCAGCAGAGGTAGCTCTTGGTCTTCCTTTCCCGGGAGTGTCCTCATGAGAGCCATTTTCATTATAGCATTTGATGATTTTGAAAACTGCTCTTGGGGATACATTCAAAGTTCCTGAGATTTTTTAATAAACTATTTTTTCTCTTTACAGTACGTAACTGAGTGTTTCATGCCATAATAAGCATTTTTACAGCAGCTGCAGTAGCGCTAATAGTTGACTCTGTACCCAACCTTCCTCTGCACAAGACAATTGATGGTCGAAAGCACATTAAGAAGGCAAGAAATGTCACAAATTAACTAATGACAAGACATACCTATGAACTGAAAAGCACTGCGATGAGAGATGAAAGGAGAGAATGTCATGAGCTGTCATTAAAGCTAAATTTAAACGTAGCTATGTTGGACAATCTAAAACTAGGTGTGTTCAAATTTTTACATTAATACTGAAGGCATCAAAACTATGAAAGCATACACACACATATACATAGAAATAAATGATCATATAACATCGTCCGGCTTACATGCCACTCCACGCATTAATGTGCTGCACACCTTCTCCGAACCTTTGGACAGTTTTCCCCAGACTTCTCCTTTTAAAGAGCGGAGCAAGTCAGAGGTCCATTGATGAAAAGTTCCCCCAGCAATCCCAGATTTAGTGATCCCACCTTTTCACACACCTGCAGAAGGGGAGGCCATCTAGATAGTGAGGCCTTTGGCGTGGAATGAGTGCGGAGAAAAAATATATGGGCACATGCCCGTCACAGGTGACTATATATTGTAGGATCTTTAACTTAGGTGGCACCACAGACACACATACACAAGGCAAGGTCTTTGGGACAAAGGATAGTTTTTTTCCGGAATAATAGGAAAAGGGAACTAATGAAGGAGGGAGGGAGGAAAGAAGGGGAGGAAAGTAATGAGAGTGTGCATGTTCTGGTCCAGGCAGTACCCAGATGGCAGAGAGGCACTCTGTATGACGTCCATCAACTGGATGGCTTTCCTGGGTAGGAACGGGGGCAATAGCAGCGAAGACATACTTTACCTACCAGTGGCTGGATCACACAGGCTGACACTTGTCAAGAATAGAAAGTGCTGCAGCAGCTTGTGCAGGTTCTTTCTCTGCTTCTTCCAATGGTGGCATTCAGTGTTTCCGCCGTAGCAATGATTTCAATTCAATTTTATTTGATGCTTTACACAATCAAAAGAATTATGGAAGTTTGGATGAAGTGTGAACGTGTATGAATCAAAATGATAAGTTTGTCCCTGATGAGCACGCAATGGCGACGGCGACAGTGGCAAGGAAAAACTCCCTGAGATGCCAAGAAACCTTGAGAGGAACCAGACTCAACAGGTAACCCATCCTCATTTGGGTGATAATGGATATCAGGCATTGAGCTGCAGTCATATTGTGTATTAGGAGGCTGAAAGTTCAGTATAACAGGAGATGTGTTTAAGTTGATATGGAGTCCAGTTTGTTGTTGAGGCTCAGGTAGACTGTAGGAAATTCCAGTCCTAAACTATCGAGCGACTGCTGTCACAAGTCCTCCAAGAACAGCTGTCAGCATCAGTCTAGGCCAGGACTGTCTTCATGGTAAAGTGGAACCGTCCCCAGTCAACACACGCATCCCAGGCAGACCACACGGGGCATCCATGCGATGAGATCTCCAACCAGAAGCGGGGCACCAGGACGAGTCAGACAGGTCTAGAGGGCAGAGGGAGTCTGGATCACTGGCAGCTCAGGAGCGACATGTATAGCTCTACAGAAAGAGGGAGAGGGGGAGAGAGAGAGAGAGAGGAGAAGAGAGAGAAGAGGAGAGAAGAGAGGAGAAGAGAAGGAGAGAGGTGTGGTCACAATCACACAATGTATAAGGTGAATGTATATGTAGTGCAAAGTGCAAGCAGGGACTACGACAGGACTAACTATGGCAGCATAACTAAAAGGGAGAGCCAGAAGGAAACAAAGACATGAGGGCTCCCTGAGATGTAAAGCAACCACTCCAATCACTTCACCCTCAACAAACCTGAGTGATCAATGAGAGTGGGGAAGACAGCATCTAAACACCAGTTCACCATAATACTCTACATCCATGTGTCCCCAAGATCTGCTCCTTTACCTAAGGCAAATCTATTTACAAAAATGCTTGACTAAATAAATAGGTTTTAGCCTATACTCCTCCCGAACATTAATTGGAAGGCTATTTCATAACTTTGTAGGAAAAAGCTCTGCCCCTGATGTAGTTTTCATAATATTTGGTACTGACAAGCAGGCTGCATCCTTTGATCGAAGTAGGTGTGGCAAAAACACTAGTAGTTCACTCAGACACTGCGGTTGAAACCATTTAATACTTTATACGTCAAAAGTATCATTTTAAAATCGATGCGAAATTTCACTGGGAGCCAATGCAGTTTGGATAAGATAGAGGTGATGTGCCCATATCTTCTGGTTCTAGTGAGGACTCTGCGCTGCATTCTGGACTAACTGAAGCTTGTTTATGTACCTAGTTGAACAAACAGACAGTAAAGCATTAGAATAATCCAACCTAGAGGTGATAAAAGCATGAACTAGTTTTTCTGCATCATTTAGTGACAATATATTCCTTATCTTGGCAGTATTTCTGATACGAAAGAATGCTATCCTGGTAATATTACCTGTCTAAGAGTCAAATGAAAGACTGGAATCTATCACACCGAGGTACAATTTCCTTGATACGACAGAAATGCCATCTAAAGTTACAGTGTGATCACAAAGTTGTATCTAGCTGCATGTGGTCCTTTGACTAGAACTTATGTCTTATTAGGATTAAGCAGAATGAAGTTAATTAACATCCAGTCTCTTATGCCCTTCAAACATTGCTCAACTTTATTAAGCTGGTTTTTCTCATCTGGTTTTGCTGAGACGTATAACTCTGTGTCATTAGCATAACAATGAAAACTAATACAATTTATGTTGCCCAGAGAAAGCATGTAAAGAGAAAAAAGCAGTGGGCCTAAAACTGAACCCTGTGGAACACCAAACTCCACATGAGAACATGCAGAATTGTCACCATGTAAATCTACAAACTGATAGCGATCAGTCAAATTGGATCTGAGCCAGGAGAGGATCATTCCCTTAATTCCTACTACAGGCGAAACTCGAAAAATTAGAATCTCGTGCAAAAGTTCATTTATTTCAGTAATGCAACTTAAAAGGTGAAACTAATATATGAGATAGACTCATTACATGCAAAGCAAAATGGGTGAAGCCGTGATTTGTCATAATTGAGATGATTATGGAGTACAGCTCATGAAAACCCCAAATCCACAATTTCAGAAAATTATAATATTACATGCAATCAATAAAACAAGGATTGTATACAGAACAATATCAGACCTCTGAAAAGTATAAGTATGCATATGTACTCAGTACTTGGTTTGGGCCGCTTTTGCAGCAATTACTGCTTAAATGAGGCGTGGCATGGAAGCTACCAGCCTGTGGCACTGCTGAGGTGTTATGGAAGAGCAGGATGCTTCAACAGCGGCCTTCAGCTCTTCTGCATTGTTCGGGCTAATGTCTCTCATCTTTCTCTTGGCAATTCCCCATAGATTCTCTATGACGTTCAGGTTAGGCAAGTTGCTGGCCAATCAAGTACAGTAATCCCACAGTCATTGAACCAGGTTTTGGTGCTTTTGGCTTTTGGGCAGGTGCCAAGTCCTGGGAAATGAAGTCAGCATTCCCATAAAACTCATCTGTGGAAGGAAGCATGAAGTGCTCCAAAATCTCCTGGTAGACAGCTGCGTTGACCCTGGACTTAATGAAGCACAGTGGACCAACACCAGCAGATGACATGGATCCCCAAATCAACACAGATTGTGGAAACAGCTTGCAGTGTGTGCCTCTCCATTCTTCCTCCAGACTCTGGGTCCTTGGTCTCCAAATGAGATGCAAAAGTTGCTCTCATCAAAAAAGAGGACTTTGGACCACTGAGCAACAGACCAGTTCTTTTTTTCTTTAGCCCGGGTAAGACGTCTGACGTTTGAAGCCCATGTCTGTGTGTGGTGGCTCTTGATGCACTGACTCCAGTCCACTCCTTGTGAAAGTCCCCAACACTTTTGAATGGCCTTTTCCTGACAATCCTCTCCAGGCTGCAAGTCAAGTCAAGTCAAGTCAATTTTATTTATATAGCGCTTTTAACAATTGACATTGTTGCAAAGCAGCTTTACACAATAAAAAGAAGTAAGTCTGTATGCAATGTGTATGAATCAAAATGATAAGATTGTCCCTGATGAGCAAGCCGAGGGCGACGGTGGCAAGGAAAAACTCCCTGGGATGGTAATAGGAAGAAACCTTGAGAGGAACCAGACTCAACAGGGAACCCATCCTCATCTGGGTGATAACGGATAGCAGGGATTGATCAACTTAATAATGTGTACTGGAAGTTCAGTGTAACAGGAGATGTGTTAAAATTAAAAGGAGTCCAGTTTGTTCCTGGAGGCTCAGGTAGACTGTAGGAGATTCCAGTCCTGAGCTATCGAACAACTGAAGTCACAGGTCCCCAGAGCATCAATCGATGATAGGACAGTCTTAAT
>JAAGKR010010604.1:0-22191 GCA_011419295.1 Clarias macrocephalus | reverse complement strand
ACACACACACACACACACACACACACACACACTCATTCAGGCAATTTGACAACAGCAGCTAATGTAATATGCATGTCTTTGGACTGTGGAAGTAATCTGGAGTAACCGGAGGAAACCCACCATGTATGTGGAAAACATGCAAACTCCATGCACACAGGAATCCTGGATGTACAAGGCGACACAGCTAACCTCTAAGACCAAAAATTATACTCACTCACTCTCACTCACTCATCATCTATAACGCTTTATCCTGTATATAGGGTCGCAGGGGGCATAAGGCCTATCCCAGGAGACTTAGGGCATGAGGCAGGGTACACACTGGATGGGGTGCCAATCCACTGCAGGGCACACACACACACACACACACACACACACACACACACACACACACACAGTACGGGGCAATTTAAGAATGACAAGTAAGCTAATCTGCATGTCTTTGAACTGTGGGAGGAAACTGGATTACCCGGAGGAAACACATCAAGCACAGAAATCAAACCTGAAGGTGTGAGGCCACTATGCCCAAAACTGTACAATTATTATAATTATTCAAGGTACAATATATGCTGAAAATATTGTTACACTAAAAAGCCTCAAATCATAATTTCATTATATTATCTACCTTGAAAACCATTTTAAACAACATATTGCTAACATTATTAGTTATGCAGGCTGGATTTTCCAATTCCAAAAAAGGCACAAATATCAGCCGGATTGTAAGCGCGTTTTTGAAATTCGTCATGCTTAAATGCGTCAGTAATATGTCCCTGTCGGCGCTCCGTAGTTTGGACTCGTTTATCCAGCACTGAAAGCGACTCTTGGCGAAATTCAAACATTAACAGGTGAATAAAAAACAACGCTGTCTAATAACTCAAACCACAAACCGAGTGTTATTTCCACCCGCTTCGGTCTGTCTGTGTATTTGTTTCTGCTTTAATATATAAGCGTCATTGGGCAGAGCGTCTGCGGCTGTCACTGTCAAATAATCTTAGCTCCTGAACTGATCGTGCATGCGCGAGCTCGAGCTAGCTCTTTCTTAGGTTAATTTGCTTACATCCTAATCAAACTGCTTTTATCCGAGCCGGTGCATGATCGCGCTACGGTTGTTCTTTCTAAGTTAATATACAGGAACTATAACGGATCACTGAAGCTTTGCTATTCGAGCAGGTCTTCTTTTCCCAATCGTTTTAAAGAAACCCCGCCTCCTGCCCTGTAATTGGCTAATAATTCTTACTTTTCTTCGTTCTGAGGCGTGTCCCGCAATTCTAGCCAATCAGGGTGCAGAAGGCGGGATGTTAGTAGCCTGTCATAGCGCAGTCGGAATGCGGGTGGGACAAAAAAAAACAAACGATATTGATTTGGCAATAGAATGCATAAACAGATTGTAAACACGGTTTTTTTTGTGTGTGTTTAAGGTGAGATTTACGATTTACGGAGAGCTGCCAAAATAAGCTGTAATAAAATTCAACAAAAAGATGTCTGAGATAATGCTAATAATTAAGTTTGGTCGTATATATTACAACAAGGGTATGTTGTTTTATAGTTAGTGCATAATGTAAGGACCTTTTATTACTATTATTATTATTATTATTATTTTTAAAAGCTATCTGATCTCTTTGTTTCATCTGTTTTGTGCTGATGTGGTGTGGGATTGTATTAAAAGAGTAGCTGTTGGAAATAAACAAATATTATATTCTATAATTCTATAATGTTCTTAATATTAGAAGCCATTTATTTGAGATTAACTGTACAAGTAATATCAAAAAGTTTCAAGATTTCCATGCCACAGATCCGGTCACTTTTGCCGTACGTTCTCCCTTGGACACCTTAAAACCTGGCAGTTTTTTCAATTCGTTATTGATATTCTGGCCTGGGGACAAATTCCCCATGCACAATGCCACGAATGTCGAAAAACGATGATGAGCACGCACTTGGTCGAGCTGGTGCGCCTCCCATTTTCCGGTTGTGGAGATGATGGGCTTTTCCACTGTGAAGACCGTTGCTTTATCTCAGTTTTGACACCGGTAATGATCCTCGACATGAAAGGCGGGTCATCTACGACACGCTTACGGAGTTCTTGGCAGACTTTGATGAAATGTTCTTTCTGCTTCTGGGTCAGCAGCCTGTGGACGAACTTGGCAGCGACCTGGTGCCTGTTCAAATCACATGTGAGGATTGCATGGACTGTTCCATATGACACACTGACAATGGAAGCAGTATTGTGGTTTGTTCTCCGACGTTCATCATGCACAAGTTGCCGAATGGTTTTGACATTTTTGGAGGATGAGCTCATTGAAGGGCTTCCTGATCTCTCGTTGTTTTCCGGTGATGTTCTGTCGCTCTTGAAGCGCATGTGCCACTCAAAACCCTTCGAAGATTTGCGCAGTTTCACGCAAAAATCAACACTCTCTCTTTGTTCTCTTTCTGTGTCCATGATGAAACTTTTGCGTTTGTGGTCACAGGGTCAGAATAGCTCCTGTTGCATAGCTCCCGACGTACACAGGACGATGTCTTTTGGTAACTGACTTATGAAGTGAGTCATAAGTCATAAGTATATCTTGTGACTGGGCATGGAGCCTTGTGCTGTGATCTGTTGGCGTGTTACAAAACTAGTCTCGAAACTTTTTGATACCACTTTGTAAAGGTTTTTATCTCAAACTTATTTTCTTCTATATTCTGCATCCTCACTGAGATATAACACCTGCAGCAAGGAAAAAATATTATGTCTAACATGTACCGTGAGTTTACTCAGACACACCAGGACGCATGCATCAATCACATTTTTTTAAAACTATCTCATCACTCTGTAGCTGAATTATCATCATTTGATAACTTGCTTATGTAAGACTGAATGAAGTATTGCTCTGTTTGTGTGTTCAGCTTTGTGTTCATTTATTTCCTTTTTCTGTTGTGTGTGTTGCGTAGAACTGTGGTCCGTTTTAACGTGGCAGCATGAGTTCAAAGGGCGGCGGTACAGCCCTGACCCGGCGAAACTATCGTCTGGCATCAGATACAGACAAACCCAAAGCCACAGGTAGGAAGGATTCGCTGAGAATAAGGAGTTCTACTGAAGGAATTTGATGCTGTTAGCACCTATGTGTCAATATACAGTCGCAGTCAAAGGTTTGGACACAAGTGTGGATTTATTTTTGTACATTCCAGAACAATATTGCAGATTTTAAAACAAGGAAATAATACATAGGCAATTCAATCGCAACAACGAAGTTATTTTAAGAAAAATGCAAGAACAGGATTGTCAAGTGCATTTGCAAAACCCATCGAGCACCATGATGGAACTGGCTCTCACGAAGACCTTTCCAGGAACTCAAGAACTTACCTCTGCTGCAGTGGAGAAGTTCATTTAGAGTTACCAGCCTCTGAAATCATCAATTAACAGCACCCCAGAGCCGTTATGAAGGCTTTACAGATCGTAAGAAGCAGACACATCTCAGTATCAACTGTTCAAATAAGATCGTAGAACGAAATAAAAATAAAAGACCATAGAATTAGAAGGTGTGTCCAAACTTTTGACTGGTAGACCATGGAAATAGCAACTAGCACACAGAGTGGAATAGCTCATCTTTCATATATAATAACCCTAACAATTTTGGACCAGTTTGAATTCTCCAAACAAGTATTTAGTTGTTGTAAAGTGTAGACTTTTGTGTTTAACCTACCCCTAACTTTTATATTTGTGTCACCATTTGGCATTGAGGCACTTGGCTGTAGCCTTCTATCCCATTTTTGCGCCTGTCTTCAGCCATTGAGGCATGTAGAGGGGCATCGAGGTGGACTGGTGTAAATACCCTATTGCTGCTGGGTGGCTCCTCGCACCAGGATGTGAATGTCATCACTTACACTCACACCAAAGTTTTTTTTTCTTTCTTTTTTTGTGTTAAAAATCATATCACAAAGTATACAGCAAAGCAGATTATATCTTTTATGGTAAGATTATAAACATGATAAGACAAAAGATTCTTACACCTAATCTCAGTCCAGAGTGTTTGTAAGGACAACAGTTTGTCTGCACTATGGAAATTTTTTTTAATCTTAAAGGAGGGCTCTACGATCCTGGAGAAAGATTGAACACAACAACTGAACAAATTAAAAACACTCCCCTTGAAACGTCTTTATAAACGTTTTTCCCCCCCCTCCTCCAGGTATTGTGAACGAGAAGTTGTTGAGTGATTACCTGCACCACATTTTTCCCGCCAGCAGTAAACAGGCTCCAGCATCAGCAACCTACAGGTTGGTAAAGTTTGTGTACGATTTCTGATTTGTGTATGACGTATTTAAATTGTAGGCTAATCAAACATTCTTCGAATTGTTATCTGGATTGTTCACAGAGCACAGAAAATAAACTAAGTTCATTCATACATTTATTCATCTTTCTGAAATTCGTATGAAGAAATAAAAAAAGAAATCTTGTTCATGTTCATAAACATGTATGCACTTGTGCCTGCTTTACTTATGAAATGCTGGCCTCCCAGGAACTCCTTTAATGGCCCAAACATGTGGAAATAGCTTAAAGTGTGGTCAGGACTGTATAGGAGATGTGGCAATAACTCCCGTAATGTGTTCCAGTAATGTGCAAGTGGTGTTGGTGAATGATTGTGTGTACAGTTTTCACACACAGATGCGTCTCTTCTGCAAGTTGGTGACAAGTTATCCATTGATTTTCAACCATCAGGCGTTCCACTCGCTGCATGTTCACAGGCCCATCATACTGTAATTTTTTACGGCTGATTCATACACACACGAGTGTCTCTGTGTTAGAAAATCAGTGTTATGAGTAAATGTGTAAATATGTAAATGAGTATTTTTACTTTGCTTTTGGTTCATTAAAGCTAAAAAGTGTAAAAAAAAATCGATTGCAAATATAATGTACATGAGCTTTCTTCTTAGAGCAGTTTCATATTTCTTGCTGTTTATTTCGATTTCTATGTCACAGACTACATTCTTCAGCCCTCAGATTATCAGAGTCCAGAAACATGACAAATGCTGGCAGAACATAACCAGGCACGAGGGCCTCGTTCTGGACGCAGCATAGAGCTCGGGTTACCGTTACTCCTCTATAGATAGAGCATGATGTGAACATGGAGAAAGCTGACTGTCAGGAATAGACATGCTTTTCCTGTGTAAAGTCAAGGTGTCTGATTCTGCAAAACAGATCACTGTGCATCTGGTGTGTTACTGGGGTGCTGGGATTGATGAGGAAAAGATTTTGTGCCGGATGTTGAAGCTCTCGGCACAAATGATTTGTTGGTTAACAGCTAAAGTGTCCCTGTTTGTTGCGGTCCCTAAGCACACTTTCATCACTTTTTTCAGAAAACCCTTGACTTTCCAGGACCTCGGCGCTCACCTGGAGAAGCTGTTGTCCGATGACGAGCCTGCTGAGAACAGTGCAGGTCAGATTGAGTCACTTTTTATATACTCTGCCTGGCCAAAAAACTAAAAATAATAATTTGCACAGTGTAAGATTTCATTCAGTCACCTTTAGCTTTGATAACACACACAATGTGGTGGCCGGTTCATGTGGGAAAATAATTCTACATGCTTCCAGAACCACTCTTTCACAGTCTAAGTCATGAAATATACCTGTGCCATCTGTGAAGGAAAAACTCCATAGATGTGATACACTAGTCATTCAAAACATTCAGGTCGTCAGCTGACTTCATTTTATTGCCACATAACATTGCTGAGCCTCGACCTGAGCAACTGAAGCAACCACAGATCACATTTACTATGCCAGATGAGTTAAACGCTTCTTGCACTTCCATTTTTTACCTTGATGCGCCCATGCGCTCTGGAATAGGGTTAGTCTGAACTTATCAGATCACATGATGTTTTTCGATTGCTCCAAAGTCCAACTTTTATGCTCCCTAACAAATTGAAGCTTTTTTTTGATTAGTCTCATTAAAAAATGGTTTTCTTGGTAAACGCAGCTGTTTAGTCCCAATCTTGTAAGTTCTCATCACACTATGTCTGCATTAGAAATCTTCATACTTTCACTACTAAACATAGCCACAGTTACTAGCTACTAGTTACAGTGCAACTTTACCAAGTGTTTAAGTGATCTCAAGTCATGTTTTTTTTCCAACCACATTTCTACCACCATTAGCACGCATTAAGAATTTAACTGGGGTGTTGGTATTCCAGCTTGTGGCTAGGAGGCTAAATTTTGCTTAAAAAGTAGACTTTTTTTATTTATTTATCTCAATTTGGGATCCCAAAGTAAAAGTTATGTAAAATGTAACTAGACAAGGTTTTTTTTGCTGATATAGGTTATGATTCTGGTGCAGTAAAGTTAATACTAGTTTACATTGAGCAGCCCTTACATTAAAACCATTGAAAAGTGAAATGAACAACATTGATTGGCACCTGCCTGGGATATATTAGGCAGGCAGTGAACAGTCAATTCTTAAGGTTGATACGCTGGAAACAGGAAAAATTTTCAAGCTTAGGTATCTGAGTGGCTTTGGCACTATGCCTAAACCCTGGCCACTGGATGCAGTACCGGTCCCAGGACTGGATAAAATGGGAGGGTCGCATCAGGATGGCATCTGGCATAAAACCTGTGCCAAGTTGTTGGTCGGATTGGATGGTCCGCAGTGGCGACCCCTCAACAGGAGCAGCCGATTCATGGTGTTTTCGGGATTGTACTGGTTATCTTGGTTTATATAATTTTTTGGAAATAATTCACTGTAAGGCCTATAATTAGTTTTTGCACATGATATATTGTGTATCCAGATATTTTGGGGCAATTTAACGTGTTTATATTTTGGCAAAATTTTTTGTCATTGTTTATAGATCATACAGACGGGCGACTTGGACCCTCGACTGTCGTCCTAGACCACACCAGTGGATTTGAAGGCCTCTTATTTGTCGATGACGATCTCTTAGGAGTAAGAATACTTGTACTTCTTTGGTGATGTCACATGATTGTAAATATAGTTTTAGGTTCATAGTTCTAGATGAATTACATGCTCGGAAGGTGACCATAGATTTCATAGATGTCATTTTAACAAGCTTTTCTTTTTTGAATTCAAGGTCATTGGCCATAGCAATTTCAGTTCCATAAGGGCTGCAACCTGTGTGTTCAAAGGTAATTATAACTTCACCCTGACACTTCTGCGCCATCTTATAGTTATGTAAAGATTTGCTTCTAGATCTGAGTATATATTTAGTTTGACTCTTTGTTGCCTTTTTCTGATTATGAACACTTACAGGGAAATGGATATACGAGGTGCTGATCTCATCTCAAGGTTTGATGCAGATAGGATGGTGCACGCTGAACTGCAGATTCAACCAGGAGGTGTGTGTATGTGTGTGTTCATATTTAAAGTCAAGTTACAGGACAGGCCAAAATTAGTCTGCTCACTGACTTTTTTATTAAGAAAAAAAGTTTAATATTTCGGAGTGAAGAAATAAGAAAAAAAATGCACTATTATGGAAAAAAAATTAAGATATGCATTATAATGCTTCATGTATAATTTCAGGATTACATTAAAGCTTTTTTAATTTATTTTTTTCACAAAACAACAATTTTAGATTTTTTTGGATCTTATTTTGTGTTAAATATTCACCCTTTTTTTTTTCCTGTTTAATTGGAATTTTTCTGGATTTCTCTGCATTTTTATTATTATTTTTTTTACTATTTTTGTGCATGAGAAATATGCCACATTTTATAGTCATCATTACATTACTAAAGTGATCTAATCATTTGAAGACACATGTTGGCAGTTACAGTATTAACTGGATCTAATCATTTGAACACACAAGATGTTTTTAATGTCTCTCACTCTTAATTCAGATCTCAGAGTCATGTGTACTTCTGAATTCTTTCTTTAGGAGGGAGTTGGAGACACTCCGGACTCGTATGCCTACGATGGCAATCGAGTCAGAAAATGGAACGTGACAACCACCAACTATGGCAAAGTGAGAACACACACTGCTTCATTGATTAGTTGATTGGTTACACACTGTTTCTCCACAGCTGTGGGTGTCCAGTTTTCCTAAAGTGCTTTCTAACATTTCTTTTTTTTCCCTCCAGTCATGGGCTGCAGGAGACATCGTTAGCTGCATGATTGACCTTGATGAAGGAACAATTACGTTTTGTCTGTAAGTGATTTGCACATTTTAAAGTAATCAGGATTTTTCCTCAAAGTCAATTTCATAAATTATGTAAATTAGTTTATAGCTACTGTAGGTAGTCCCGAATATTTAAATGTATTATTTGTTATGTATTAAATATTTAAATAATTAAATTTGAAGGATTATTAAATAAAAACGTAAAACAATTAAAATAAAAATATGATAAAACTATATTATCTAATCATAGTACTTACCTTTTGACAGTAACATATTGTGACACAATTGATCATGATATCATTATTATATTCTCATATCGTTCTGCACTATTTAAACATATTCATTATTTGATCCATTCCTTGAGTGTGTGTTCATGTCTATGGCATTTTATTTCTCAGCAATGGACAGTCCCTCGGTACGGCTTTCAGTAATATCAAAACGGGTCCAGGGATCGCCTACTTCCCCGCTATCAGCCTTTCATTCAAAGAGTCTGTGGCCTTTAACTTCGGCAGTCGCCCACTCAGATATCCTTTTCGCCGCTCCCGTTTTGTTGTATTTTTTTGTTATACTTGAGGACCTCAGTAGCCAAAAGTTTATATCCTATTGAACTCTTGAGCAAAGCCTTTTACCCTCAGCTGTTATTCTCATCTCTGAGGCTGTATTGGATTTTACCTGACCTCTAAGCCACTGTGGATGAAATGTAAAGGCTTTTTTATGAGTAGTATAAACCGTTTGGCTTGAAGAGGAGGTTCCTTAACCCTCGGTTCGTTCACGTATCCTGTGGAAGGCTATCATCCCCTTCAGGACCCTCCAACTGCTGACCTTATTAAAGCCAAGAGGCTGCTGGGATATATAAAGAATGTGATGTCCACTGGCATAGACACACAGGTACAACAATTCTTCATTGACCTCTTGTATTCCTAATGTGAAACGTCTTCTTTATAGTACATGGTGTGTTTCTTTTTTTTTTTTTTTGTTAAGGATGATAAGCTTACTGAGAGGGATGTTACATCCTGGCAGCTTCAGGGAGAGCCCACAGTCCTGGTCACACTCGCACATCTCTTCAATTACTTCGCTCCTCTCATGGTTAGTTTGTCTATCAACTCATCACTTCTTCTTAAGTAGAATTAATTCTCAATTTTGCCTTAACGATTCAGACAGAGTGACTAATGTGTGCCTATGCTGCAGTGTAAAGTGTACCTGGTAGAAGACGTCCTGATGAGCTTCCTGCTTGGTATTCTGGAGGGTGGCGGCTCTGTGGACGAACATCCGCTAATCCAGCAGCTGCTTGAACTATTCTGGCTGCTCATGGAGGTGATGAGTGTTGTATCTGTACAGGAGACTACAAGAAGTCTAGGAATCTTCCAACATTTGAAATAATAAAATAAGTGTAAAAAGTCATCATATTGACAATATTCCAAAAGTGTTATCTGTAATAATGTAAGCTGATGTAAAGCCTGTGAAAAATCATTCATACTTGTTTCTATTCATGGTTTCGTTTTTGCAATTTCTTTGTGTTGGCTTTCTCCTGGCAGGACTTTGAGGTGAACGAGTGCCTGAAGCAGTTGATGATGTCGTTGCTCAGGGCGTACCGCTTCTCACCCATCATCCCTGATCTTGGCTTCCAGGTAAGAACACAGTGGAAACATTTCCTCTAGCTGACAGAATCACTGGCTGAATTTTTTAATGGATGAAGTATAGTAGATGAAGTGATTCTACTGTCCTAAAACTGATTTTTTGCTTCATCGAAGCACATTTATGTCTTTTTGTAGCCACATTGAGAGGTAGTCTAATTTTTTTCTCAATAAAAAGGTGCAGTATGCAAAGCATTTAGTGGCAACACAAAATGATAAATGTTCAAATATTATTAAATATTATAAAATTATGTGTTTTACTTTGCTTTTGTGTTTTTTTTTCTGTTTTCATCTTGGTTTTGCTTCACTTTGCTTTTCTCCAGCTTAGCTTTGTTATGCCTTCTGTTGCTTTGCTTTGTTTTAATTTGCCTTGCATTGCCTTTCCTTTGCCTCACTTTGTTTTGATATGCTTTGTTCTGTTTCACTTTGTTTTATTTAGTTTCGCTTTGCTTTGCTTTGCTCTATTTTGTTTTGTTTTTTGTTCAGCTGTGTTTAACTTAAATTTTATTTGTTTTGTTTTTCTGTTTAGCTTTTTGTCTTTCTTTGCTTTGATGTGTTGTGGTTTGGTTTGATTTGTTTAGTTTTGTTTTTGTTCATTTAGTTTACTGCTGTTTTTAGTTTATTGTTTTGCCTTGTTTTATTTGTTTTGACAGGTACTTGTGTCCAATGGTTTTAAGGTGAAGGTTAATATTTTTCATAAAATAACAAAAAACAAAAAAACAAGTACCATTTAAAAATACCTTAATTCACAGTTGTCTGTTAATCTCTTTATTTTCGTTAAAACTGGGAAATAAGTGTAAGTAATCAATAAAAATTATCTTTGTGTAGCACTTTTAACAGTGGACATTGTCGCAAAGCAGCTTTACAGAAATTTAAATTCTGGATATAAACTGAAAAATTTGTATATTTTTAGCTTTATATGTTTGTCCATAATAAGCAAGCTGGAGGTGATGGTGGCAAGAAAAAACTCTGTGAGGCGACATAAGGAAGAAACCTTGAGAGGAACCAGATTCAAAAGAGAAACCATCCTCATTTGGGATACCAGAGCATAGTCACATAAAGTTAAAAATGAAATTGTATAGCAGGAAATGCATACAAGATAGCATAAAGGCAAATTTGTTTAGGTTACTGACTGTTGCAGTCTTAGGTACAAAACTGTTTGTGGCAATTTCAGTCCTAAAACTATTCAAACAATTATAGTCAATTACAGAAAGAAATTATAAACATTATTATTATAAATATTATTAGTAGTAATATTATCCAATAATCTAAAACATCCTTGGAAATAAACATTATTAAGGGAAAATAAGGGATTCATTTGCATTATCCAAATTTAAAAATATTTTTGTTTAGAAGTCTTTAGATTTTTTAAAATAGTTTAAAGTCAAAACATGATGGTCCCGTGAACTTGTTGATTTTCTACTGAGTTGAAAGTTAATTATATTGAGATTGGATGGACTTAATTCTGAACTTATTTCATGTTTTTTCTTCTAGATTCACTATCTGCGCCTGACAACTGCCATTTTACGCCATGAAAAGTCCAGAAAGTACCTCCTAAGCAATGTATTATATCCTTCCCCAACCAAAAAAAAAAGTGAAAGACATCTGAATGTAGATAGGAGAAAACTGGAGCAAATGTAATGTGTATGGATAAAAGTTTGTTACTTTCTGACATGATAGATGTAAAAAAAAACGAAACTAATCTTCACTAAAGATTAAAAATGCATTTGATAGAGTGCATTAAAACATTTGGGATGTGCTTATAGCAAAAATAATCCATTTTACCATAAGCAAATCCCCAAATGTTTGTGGTGTTAAGGTGAAGATGAGTTACTGTTATCACCAAGCGTATATTTTTTACAGTAACAAGTCATCCTGAAGTGTTTTATTCCTTTTATCTTAACATTTATATTGATTTAAGATTGTCATATTGTACTTTATGCCCATTTATTTATGCAACCAAGTTGTAATATTTGAGATAATCGTTACTACGGAAAGATAACGTAGAAGAACGATTACATTTAAATAAACTGGCTAAAATATAGAGTAAATTAAGTTGATTTAATATAGATATTCTAAACAATTTTACACCAGTCACATTATGACCATAAAATGCTTCCTCAATGCAAATGCTTGATTGGCCAAAATTTTTAAAAGCTCCTTGACCTGGTTACATTTGATGTGCTGCGCTCTGTGGTGTTTTTCTACATCAAGACCCCTCTGAGGGTGAAGGAGGCTGGCTTGGAGGAGCTCATCCCCACCACATGGTGGCCAACACATTTCGATAAGGAGGTGAGGACTCACAGATGGAGCTATTCACTCTGTTTGGGAATTCGGGTTGGTCATGCAATAATTATTTGCTTTGTTTAAATAGAAGAAATGCTTTAGTTAAAAAAAAAAAAACTTCATGTGGTCCAAGCACAGAGCTGACCAGATAAAGGTTAAGGAGGATGTTCTGGGATTTGAACTCGCAAACATCTAGTGAAAAACCACTATTGTTTTATTATTATAATCTAGTAATAGAATGGCATGTTGGCTTAGTGGTTAGCAAGGTCATCTCGTACATTACCTCCATGGTTGGAGGTTGAAATATCACCTCTGGTCTTACAGTATGTGTGTGGAATTTGCATGCTCTTCCCGTGCTTGGTCGGTTTCCTACGGATACTCCGATTACCTCCCACAGTCCGAAGACATGCAGTGTAGGCTGATCAGCTTCCTATCCACCTTGTACCCTGCTTTACTCCCTTGTGAGTTTCCTGGGATAGGCTCCAGATCTCCTGCAACCCTACACAGGATATGTGGTATAGACAAAGGATGGATGTCTAATCTGTAATAAATACCAATAACTGAACAAAGAATTCAGCCATAACTAAGGTCTAAGTTCATGTCCCATTTTGCTAAATGGCCCCAAAACATCTAGTAGCATGGAAATTTTGGTGGCAAAATATTTTAAATTCAACATTAATGACTTACTCAACATTAATGACTTTTGTCCTGAACGTTTATCCCTCCATGTTTATTTTTCTTGCTTGGATGGTTTGCATCATTTTCATAAAACCTGCTGTAAAACTAGCTTTCTCTTTACCAGGCATGTAGAATTGGTGATTTATTCATGAATTCGTAGAATTGTTAACTGTAAGATACAGTACTTGTATGTTGTTGTCCTGTAATATTCTATTTGTATGCAGGGAAAGGACGAAAAGGACCCAAGAAACGAGAGCTCGGAGGAGAGACTCAGGCGGCGAGCGTACGAACGAGGCTGTCAGAGACTCAAAAAGAGGATTGAGGGTAATAAAAACCTGAAGACACAATATGGCATTTTTGCGCACACATAAACCTAGTCTTTCTTTGTGATCCACTGTTTCCAATATACTGTAAACAAATTCCACATAGGACAAAAACAAAACAAAACTTAAGCTGGGTTTTCCCAGGCTAGGTCACGTATTGTAAATGAAAGTACAGTGTGTAAGTCTGTCTGTCTGTCTGTCCTTTAGTGAAAACCTAAATCACTATTCTCATACCTTTCTGTGTGTGTGCACAGTGGTGGAGGAGCTGCAGGTTCAGATCCTCAGGTTGTTGCTAAATAACAAGGACAAAGGGACGGTATGTGACCCGACTGACTGTATTTATGACACTTCACTTACGTCAGCAGTCACTACTCACATTTTTTTATGGAGCATCATCAGTGATCTCTTTTTAATCATTTTTAATCATCTTTTTTTGCCAACATCCTTGTTTAATCATCTCACTCGCTTTTTTTTTTTTGCTCTGTTTAATGTTCACATGTCTTCCCCTCAGGGCGAGGCCTCGAGATACATTTTTCTCAACAAATTCCGCAAGTTCTTACAAGAGAACGCAAGCAATCGAGGGGTAAGAAAATTCAATATGTACAATAACTGTACAACCAAGTAGTACTCTTGTCACATAATATCAGATCACATATATTATTCTGATATACATGTTGAGAAAACTATAGATGTTTTCCTGTAAAATACATATATATATATATATATATATATATATATATATATATATATATATATATATATATATATAAAGATAATGTAGAAAGCACTGCTTTACTCAGTCAGTGTGTTGTTTAAGGATCCTGATACCTGCACACTTTGTGCGATCATTAGGTATCACCGGTAACGTATCAGGGCCAAGACGAAGACAAGCGTGCATCAAAGATTAAAGACAGACAAAGGCAAAGACCCAGCCAACGTCTCTGCAAGAAACTTTTGAAACATTTCGAAAGGGAGAGAGAACAGCACGCCGTCAGTCAAACGTGCACTCTCAATTTAAGTTAGAAGTTAAAAAACACATAAAATCACACATATGCTCCTAGTGAAAGGGACGAGACGAGAGTTCTGTTTTTAGTTTCCAGAGCTCCATCGGGTCTCGAGTAGACAGTGGAGTACTGTTAGTTTTTTGTTTTTAGTTTTCTAGTTTTTCTTTCATTTTCTTTTCATTTCCCAAATTAATAGTAAGAGCTCTTATAAATATTGTCACATCTAACCCACACCACATAACAGGCTTGTCATTCTTTAATGAGTTAAAGAATGGTGAATAAACATAGTGAATTTCTGTGGTATAAAAGGAATTGAACACTTAATAATGTAAGGGATTTGACGCAATCCTGATCTTCCTATCAGTAACTTAATCAGCCTGTTTAAATAGTTCAGTCAACTTCGGTTTAAATCTAACAGAGGTGTTTCTTGTACACACCGTAAAGTAGGTTTTGCCAAGAAAGAAATGGCTGCAAACCATTTTTGTTACCTTGACATTTCTCTTATTACTTCCAGCTCCGTGAAGAGCTTCTGTCCCGAGGAAACATTTCATGGCATTTTGTATCTCTGGAAAATGCTAGGGGAGTAAAAAGAAAAAAAAAAAAGATTTTTTTTAAGGATCCCAAGTGTGATTTATTTTTCTTTCTTTTTTGTTTACTTGTTCTTAGCTTTTGTGCAGCTCAGTGCTGGAGTGAAATTGAACCTTGGTCCATTTGTACACTGCAGATACTGACTTGTTATTTGGCTCTCGTTAAGGGTAGGATATAAATTCTTGGGCGAAGATGTTGAGTTTGTTTACCAGATACTGTTTAGCAGACCCTGTACACAAGTTGTTTTTGTGCTCTTCCTGTTGTATTACATTCCTGCTGTCCTACTAACATCCAACACAATGCCTTGCAGCAGTATTTGTTTCCAAATTGCCCGCAGTATGTGAATGAGTGTGCCCTGCAATGGATTGGTTCCCTGTTCAGGGTGAACACCACTTTTTGGCTTCAGGGTCTCTGCAACTCTGTACAGTGTAAGCAGTGTAGAAGATGAATGAATGAATGAATTTTGTCAAAAGCACTGTCTTTGTGCCAAACCATCAAACCAGTTAACCTTTTTGCCCTTGCCCTTTAGCTTGGCTACTACCTGCTCTTTTTTTAAACCTAAGTTTGAGATGTGTCTGGGCTAGAGATCTCCTGTGAGCAAGTTCTTGCATCTTACATCTCTTGTGTCCATGTAATGTTGATGTTTGGATTGTGTGTACATGACATCAGAACTTCGTGCTGGTTGTGTACGTGTGTTCTTTAACAGTTTATCATGTGACACACAAGTCGACTCCAGTTTAACAAATGATCTGATCTTTGATGAAACACGATTGCATCAGTGTTAAGTTAATGGTTTCACGTAAATTAATTTGTCAGTATGAGAGAAAACGATTAATTTTCTCCTCCCTTTAGTATTATGGTCTTCTGTACACTTTTATGACACGACATTCCAGTGAAATCGTTTCAGTCCAGGTTAGAACACTACAAAATTAGAAAGGTTCAAGGGAGAAGGAGTGAATACTTGCGTAAGGCACTGTATTTAGAATTGTATAAAGAACCTATTTCTGTCCATGGACTTCAGACTTTTAAACACTTGATACATAAATATTTCACCTCTAAGATAATCTCTTTTGCATTCATTTTTTCAGTGCAGGTCTAAAATACTCCCACTCCTGATTGAAGATGTTTTTTTTTTCTTTTTTCTTTTTTATGAGTATAAAGCGATGGTGCCTCGGTTTTGTGTCACTTTTTTTTTTTTAATCGCATCTGCTTACTGTTGGCTAACAATAACATTTGGAGTTGATATCCAAGCCATAATTATGAGTAATTATTAGAGTAGAGATATCCTATGTAGAAGATTACTTAAGTAAATGTAGAAGTTCTCTGCTTAGATTTCTGCAGTTTTACAGTCTTTCTCTCTCTCTCTCTCTCTCTCTCTCTCTCTCTCTCTCTCTCTTTCTCTCTCTGTACTGTTTTTGTCGTTATCTGCAACCGTCCTCACTTCTGATTTCAAACACTTGCTACATGATTAGGGAAGGCAATTCAAGCAATTACACATAATTGCCAAGTGGCAATAATAGCGCTTTAAATAATACACTAATATTATACAATAATATTCTGGTTATGTAATGCAACACCGTGCGGAAATGTAGTGCATTAAAAAGTACAGATGTTTGTTGTAGCCTGTAGTGGAGTGAACATTAAAAGTACACTAACAAGACTACTCAAAGTAAAGTACAGATCCATAAAATATGTACTTGAGTACAGTAACCAAGTAAATGTACAGTACTTGGTTCCATTCCACCTCTGCTGAATAGTGTTTGATGATTTTTTATTTTTTTTTGTCTGTCATGCATTGTGTGTTTTGTCATTTAGGAATTGACTATAGATTTGAATTCATAATCTTTTAAATCCTAATGTCAGTTTTTGAAATACTGAGATTCAAAGAACAAACGGTGCATTACTATTCAGCTTACGCGCTAATGGAATTATGGGTCATGTGAAGTGATGCGGCATTGTGTCTTTGAGATAACTGAATCTATGTCTATCTCTGATTAGAACCCGACGGTGTTGTGCCCTCCTGAGTACATGGTGTGCTTCATGCATCGGCTCATAACAGCAGTCAGGAGCTACTGGGATGAAGGAAAACGCAAGAGGCCAGGAGCCATTAACAGTGAAGGTGAATACACACATCTTCCTTCTGCATGCGTTAAAACTCTCAGTTATGGTCTGGCATCACTTCTAGGATTTGACCGTAATGGTCGGGTTGGAAGCCAAATTCAGTTATGCTGCTGTTTTAGCGCTGTAAAACACGGGAGAGCGGAAAGCAGAGACGTCGACAGGAAGCTTCTATTTATTCGGTCAATACTACTTGACGCCTATTGAAGCTATATCTACCGACCTTGCGTCCTACCTTCCTGCCTCACTCACTCACTTATACTTCGATACTTCTTTTCCATTGAGACTTGAGGCTTGAGGAACTCGGCAAACTTTGTTAAGAAGTGGCTCGGGTTTCCTTAAGTTTAAGAGCCGAACAGTTGCACAATCAGAACACTATAACTGCTTCAACGACAATCATGGTGCAGTTGTACTTCATGGTTGTTATATAATCTGAAGTCACACCTTCAAACAAAAACGGACATTACAAAGCCATGAAACAACTCTTAGTGCTAGTATAGAAGAATAATTAATAATAAGGTGGTGTGGTGTGGCATGATAGCTTTAAACTTTGTTGTTTACACCCCAAGGTTATTATTTTCCAATAATAATGAATTAATGTATGATGCATCATCGTTTCAGATGCACATGCTCGTAGACACATTTTATGTTGTCAGACAAATTTTTATGAATTGTCCTGTGATTTTAAATAAGTACTGTAGAAACAATACGTTTTTTGAGAAATTGCTGATCAGAGAAAGCCAGACTGGTTCCATCTGGCAGGAAGTCTAATGCAAATTAAAGGTCCCATATTTATTATTATAATTTTTTTTAACAAGTTAATACAGGTCTCAGAGCTTGTCTAAAGTGAGTTTGTTAACGTTCCAGCTCAAATACTTCTCAATTAATGCATTTTATTTAATGTAGTCAAGTAAAGTGAAATATATATTTTTTAAAGCACATTTAACACAACACAGATAACCTGTGCTGTACAATTCTAAAATAGCTGCAGACATAGAAAAGACAATAAAATAAAATTAAATAAAATTAAATCCTAATAAACAATCAACAATAAGAAGTCAACCCTTGATGCTTTAAAATAAGCAAATAAAACAACAATAATTTAGTAAATAAATGACTAAATAAAAGCAGGGAAAAGAGTATGTCCTCACACTGTATTAAATTCCAAAGAGTATAAAAAGGTAGGAAGTGTAGGCTGCTGCCTGATGTACAGGGGCAGCTCCAATAGCCAGTCAGCAGAAAAAGATATACGAGAAAATATATAAATAAATAAAT
Source organism: Clarias macrocephalus (assembly GCA_011419295.1). NCBI lineage: Eukaryota > Metazoa > Chordata > Actinopteri > Siluriformes > Clariidae > Clarias > Clarias macrocephalus. Next base: position 4,194 of record JAAGKR010010604.1, on the reverse strand, counting down.
TACACATCAAACAAAAGAATAGTAAAAAAAAGGAAGTATTAGAAAAAGAAACTAAAAAAGTATTTTATTACAGATCCAATTTATCTGCAACTATATTTTCAAAGTGGCTCATAAATGCTTGCCAGACATCATAAAATTCCTGAGTGGAACTTCCTAAGTGTAACGAATCTTTAAAAATACAAGACATTTTTACTCCAGTGAGAACGAATCCTTCCACTTAAACAGGATCATTCTACTAGCGAGAAGGGAGCTAAATGCTATCATATTGTCCTAGGCTTCATTCAGACGAGCACCACTTGAGTCACCAAAAAGTGCAATAAATGGGGATGGTTCTGATGGTATTTGGCATATTTTTGACAAAGTATCAAAAATAAAACTCCTATATAATATATAGGAGGGTGTCTTCTTATATGAGGTCACATTAGGGGGAAAATTTTATTGACTTGTTTAAGCTTTGGTCAAAACAAAATGTGCATGTTTGCTTGCACACAGGACACCCATCATAATGTCTAAAAAATTAACAAAAAGTGAATTTTGCATACCAAACCCTATTCCTTACAACCGTGCTGAGGAGAAAAGCATTTCAGAACTTGCCAGCTTTCCTCTTAGCACGGTGGTAAAGAGTGGTTATTAGATTTGCGGTAAGCTTCCATTACCTTCAACAAATCCAGCCAAGGTATTTTCACCCACAGAAGGGTCACGTACTGGATCTCAGTATATCAGCTGTTTTTAAACATTAAAGGAGCAAACATGCTGCAGTCAGTCATTTTGAAGCTCATAATTTGTATGTGTAGGATTTTATACATTGCACTTCTGCTGATTAAATAGACATCATGTGATAAAGGTGATGATGTGATCCAGATAATTTGATTTTTTTGTCAGAATAGAAATCCACACAGGTATCATGTTGGTGGAAAAAAAAGCTATAACTGGAAATATACTGTAAATAGAAAAACTATATATAGAATCGTCTAAGAGACACTGAACAGTATCCTAGGGACTACAGTTCATGGAACATGTGATGTATTGCACCATGTTAATGTTTCATCTCCTAAGCTGTAAAATTCCAGAAGTTTGCAGTGTTGTTTATCAGTTTTATGATTTGCACAGCTTGAGTAATGTTTCTTCTCCTTTATTGCTCATCACGCTAGATGCCTACGTACCCCCGCAGCTTTTCTACAATGGGAAGGTGGACTACTTCGACCTGCAGCGGCTCGGAGGGCTGCTCTCTCATCTCAAGAAAACGCTAAAAGGTTCGGCACAGAAACTTGATTTCTTATTGGATGTTGTGCCTTCTTTTTTAGAAAAGGACAAAAAAAAATACAGTAGTGAAGTTGCTTCATCTTTAATAACTGATCGTTGTTGGTTGATGAACCACTAGGGGGAGATGAAGGTCAATTTGTCGAGTCATAGGTGATGTAAAAGTCATCTGACCGCCTTTCCAATCTAAAAATTTACCTTTTCAAAGGAATATAATTGTTTACAACCCAGCGATGGTTCTAATATCAAATTTATAACAATGTGTTTGTAGAACTAGGGTATTGTTGAGAAATTGTTTGAACTTTTTGTCCCAGAAGTACAATTCCCACATTTAAGGTTTTTTTTAGGAGGAATTAGGATTTAGTTTTATTAATAATTGCACAATGTCAGTTGAATGTTAATTGAAAAAAAAAAAAAAAAAAAGGTTATAGTGCAACAACACGCTTCACATAGGAAACATAGTAAATATACTTCTAAAGAACATTACATTTGTCAACTGAGCCTGGCAATGTAAATTCACTTTTCACCAGCTTTGCAAAAAATATTGTAGCACAGATCCACCGAGCAAAATCTGGGCATAGATCATTTTTCCAATGCAGAAAGATTAAATGCCTTAAAATGTAAGTTACTGCAAGCCTAGAGACTCTGGTATGCCCGTAAAGAGGCCAACTAAAGGATTGGGATCTAATGATGCATTTGGGATTGGGAACATATTTCACATATACAGTAGATGCACATACGTTAATTTTCATTGACAATATGTGGAGTTTTTGTCTAGAATGACAATAGACCAATCTTGAAAAGTTTACTTTAAGACACTTGAGCAGTTTTGCTCTGCCTTTCAGATCATCAATAACACAAGAGCAGAGTGCTCTCAGACACACATTACGTTCATTTTGCTGGTGAAACTTTGCAGCACTTTTTGCCCCTTTCCTATCGATCCTCTTGCCGCCTCTAGCAAAAAGATGTGGATCGAAAAGCTGTTGATTAATTAGCAAATGGAGAGCGAGTGCATCACGCGATCATTCGGCACAGTCTGAGCCGGCCTTGCTCACCCGCCATGAGGAGGATGCGAGGCTGCTGCATTTTGATTTGTGACCTCGTAAAACTCGCAAACTGATGGGGATGAGATTCATGCCAATTTTTTTTTTTTTTTGAGGGCTCCAATGCAGATGGGTATTGATTTTACTGAAGGTAGGTCCGTCTTTTTAGAATAGCTATGGAGAAATCTGAGAATAAAGTTAAGGGGATTTTATATAGTTATTATACAAGTTAAATTGGGATCAAGGAAGGAAACATGTCATGTGACTAATATTTTCTGCTATTTTGTTGTAAATAAAAAAAAAAAAAAAAAGCTTTAGGGGTAATTAAAGGCCCAAGTATGTTCTAGGCTAAACCTTTGATGATGGAACAGGTCCAGAAGCCACTGGCGCTTTATTGCATTCCATGCATTATTGCATTATTGCATTATTATTGCATTCCATGTTGCCACTGGGATATTCTAAATCTGGTACCAATACGTCAATCCATTTATTAAATAGGGCTTCACTTCCTGTTTCTGCATTTGTTTCTACATCATGGATGAGCCATGCTCAATATAAATAATCCAAGACAAATTTATTATTCACTTTGTTCACGAAGATAAAACAAAGTTTCTAGGAGAAGAATCATTGAATTTTGTTTTATTTTTGTGAACAAAATGAATAAAGTGGCATGTAACTGGTATTTTCTGGTATTTTGTTGTAAGTAAATAAAAATAAATAAGGTTCAGGGGTAATTAAGGGGCCAAGCACTTTCTAGCCTCAAACCTTAGTGACAGTACAGGACCAGAAGCCACTGGGCTGTGATTGCATCCAATGTTGCCACTGGGATATTCTAAGTTTGATAGCAATGCGTCAACCCATTGATTAAATTGGGCTTCACTTCATTTTTCTGCACCATGGATGACAAATGTTTTATTCACTTTGTTCAAAAAGATAAAACAAAGTTTCTAGGAGAAAAAGTATAAAATTTTCAGGTAAAATTCTAAATGAGTGTCTTCCTGGTTTGCAGAGATATTATGGTTTTATATTTGGCAGCCCAAAAGTTATGATAGATTGTACTAATTTGTGAATTATTACATGTAGAGGGGAATATTTTTTTTTTTGTATTAAGGATAAAGCAAATGTAAACCTTTCGTCTGAATAGATCACACTGTTCTTTAGATACTTTCACTTCCTCATTAGTGACAATTATTTTTTATTAATGTATTTTTTAAATTATATATATATATATATATATATTTGTTACTATTGCTGACATACAGGATGTCCAAACTTACCCTGTTGGTGGCAGTAGAAAGCTCTATGACTGCGAAATTTCATTCATAGCAAAGCATTCTGTGGGCTGGCACATACTGTCATGTGATAGTACAACAATAGGAAAACATGCATTTACAGTAAGGTGATTGCGCACCATTGGTGCTTGACCCATAACCATCATCACCAGCAGCAGAAAAGTAATAGCACTGAGAAACATAAGACTATTTATACAGCAACATTTGTACAAGCAACACGTATGACATTCAGGACAAGCAAATCAGCTACCACAGTGTTACAGAGAATGTTTTTTGGGTATATAAATGAAAATTACCTGTAGCGTACTTTTAAACCTTTATGTTGTAAATTACAAACAAATATAAACATTATACAATGTTTTAGCTTTTTAAGTCCTTCAACCTACAGTTAATTCTCTTGTAAATAAAAATCTAATACAGACAAAATTAGGAGAAAAACTACTTTATGCAAATATTAATTGCAATTATTCATATTTATGTTAGCATTCGATACTTAAATTGTTTAAAAATTCACCTAATTTTAATAATAATCATGCAAGACTAGATCAGAGCAATTTCACGGTCTGCGATTGTCCTGATCTACCAAATGGTCCAAGGAA
>JAAGKR010010603.1:0-22194 GCA_011419295.1 Clarias macrocephalus | reverse complement strand
GTGTGTGTGTGTGTGTGTGTGTGTGTGTGTGTGTGTGTGTGTGTGTGTTAAAAAGAACAGAACATTTCCTACTAGATTTCCAGGTCAGAGTTATGAGTTACTGTGTATTTAAAGGGACAGAGTTTATTTGTTTGTTTGTTTGTTTGTTTGTTTGTTTGTGTGTGTGTGTGTGTGTGTGTGTGTGTGTGTGTGTGTGTGTGTGTGTGTGTGTGTGTAATGGGTGTAATTAAGATTGAAGCTTGTTGTTGAGAACATAATGGCATGTTGGAGCTTGTGTGTGTGTGTGTGTGTGTGTGTGTGTGTGTGTGTGTGTGTGTGTGTGTGTGTGTGTGTGTGTGAGTGTGTACTAAAAGAGATTTGAACTTCACTCTCAGTTTCTCGGCAGACAGAAACATTTCACACTCAGCAGTGCAGCGAATAAAACTGATTTAATTAGTGCAAAACAAATCAAAACCTAATACTTTTTATCTTTCCTCTCCAGTTCTTTCTTCTCAGCTTGTTATGATTTCTGTAGTGCTGAAAATCATTCTGCTAATCAATGTCTTTTATCTTTTGTTCCCAGTTTGACAGGAACATTGGTTAAATGTTAGTGAAGCTGAACACCATGCAGCAAAGTTAAGTTAAATGTTTATAGAACTTTGCAAAAGCCTACAAGAAACTTTTCTTTTAAAATTCCCTAGAAACATTCAGAGGAAAAAAAAGATCTGCAAAAAAAAAAAAAAAATTTTTATTGTCACTTTCATTTCCCAGAGTGCCGTAACGCCAGCGCCAGGGCAGGCGCTGTTCAGGTTTCCAAAGGATCTCGATTTCAAAATAATAACAGATCAACACTCGTTAGCTTTTTAATTGAAGTATATATTTATAAAAAATTAGATAACTCAAGTTGTTTTGTGGATGTTTTCAAAAAGATGTTAATCATTTTCACAATGATGTTAAAAAGCACAAATGCAAAAATATTACGTTACAATTGTATTTTTCAAAAGGCTTTAAATCCACCTCCCTCAGTTTCATCCTAATAGATGAATCAGACTGCAGGTGTGTTTGTGGCTATTTAAGTATCCAATTTAGAAGCCACCGAGTTCTCTCAGAGGGGAGGGACGAGAGGTACTTAGTGCTCCTCCCACATTAATCATGGCTCTACAGCCAATCAGGGGCGTCTGTGAGCTCACGCAAGCGGAAGGGGCGGATCGCGCCGTCCTACGAGTGTGTGACTCCGCCCCCAACGGGGACGTGAATGAGCAGTTCGAAAAGGTGCCGTCGGCTGGCGTCACATGGTTCGGAGGAAACACGTGATAGTCTTCGCCCTCCCGGCTGAGTGGTAGTAGTAGCCTTAATGTGGAGCCCCCTAGTGACGGGGAGGAATTGGACACGACTAAAAATAAAAATTCCAATTTAGTATCTAAAAATTTGTTGGTTTTAATAAATAATAAGTTTTAATATAAAGTATAACAACTATATAAACCATTGGTTTTGATTATGCAGCGAGTCAAACAGAAAGCAGTAGAAGCAAATTAGATTCAGGAGAAAAGTGGAGGTTCCACATTACATTGTCCTGTTTTACAGAATGTATGACGGATGTTAGGTGATGCTGACCTGTCATTTATTATGGGTGGAGTAACTGCTGGGGTGCAAACAGAGTGTAGGCTTATTTTTCTTGGCTTCACCATTCTCCAAAAACCCTCTGAACCCATTCAAACCGCTGTGTTGCACAGGAAGTATCAATTCACTGATCATGTGACAGAAAGAATTTTGAATGGATTTTCAGGAACAATTAGCTTTTGCCTGAAACGTTAAAGCTTTGAAGTTTCTAAATGAAGGTTATACAGCAGATTTTAAACTAAACATTTTGGTATCGACAACCGGATGCTTCAAAGAATAATAATCTGCAAAATGACTATTCACTCACTCATTGTTTATATCCCTTTGTCCTGTATACATTGCTGTGGGGGGCCTGGAGCCTATCCCAGGAGACTTAAGGCATGAGTGGTGTGTTAGCTTAATCTACCTGTCTTTGGACTGTGAGAGGACACCGGAGAACATGGAGGAAACCCACCCAGCATGGGGAGAACATACCGTCCCTATGCACACAGACCCGAATTGGGAATGGAATAAATATATCAGATCAGACTTTTTTGTCTGGTGCGTCCCATGGGTACTTGGTCAGATTGACATCTGGAGGAATTTGGAGGCTAGCTCAACAACTTTGAGCTCTTTCCCTGTGAAGCCCAGTGCATGAAGGTACTGGGTGTACTGGATGTTCTGATGCCTTTCTATCACAGCCAGTGTTACCTTTTTAGCCGTTTGTACTGCATTGGCTTTTCCGTGGGATCAGTCCGGGGCTGGCTGTCCTTTGGTCCCTGTGGGCATTTGTGAGAACAGACACACACACACACACACACACACACACACACACACACACACACACACACACACACACACACACACACACACATATCCAAAGGACAGTAATAATTACTCGGTGAGGTTAATTAAGTACCATGGCAACAAGCTAACAAAAAGGAAACCAAGTCCAAATAAGGAAAGAGTTTGTGTAAAGAGGACAGCCGGCATACAAAGGTAGTGGGTGGACACTGCACACAGTGTCCTAGCACTGACTCCACCCCTTTCTTGACTTTCATTAATTACCTCAATGTGCTCACCTGTTTGTTTCTCACCTTTATTAGTGTGGTTATTTTTATCCTATTGTTTCTGTTCTGAGTTGTGGATCTGATCATGATTTTCATCTTGTTAAGTTCTGAGTCTTGATTCATGGTTGTTTCTGTGTTTAAGTGTGATTATTTGATTGACACCCCCCCCCCCCCCGCCGCCCCCCAGGGTGTATTTGTGTGTGTGTGTGTGTGTGTGTGTGTGTGTGTGTGTGTGTGTGTGTGTGTGTGTGTGTGCCTAATCATATACACATTTGTCATCAGACTAGATGACTAGATGACCTGAATGCTGACCTGAATGCTGGTTTTAGAAACCTTCATCTCCCTTCACCAAGTCAACACAACATCATGGTGAAAGGATTTTTACTAACCCAGCAACAAAATCTGAAATCTATTTGAACATATTCTTATCACTTAACCACAAAAATATATTAACAATATTCACCAGTTCCTTTATGCTTTGCCCTTGCATAAAGGCATACAATTTAGGGATTTTTTTAAACAGCCAACTCTTCTTTTAGCAATGTTCACAAATCTAAATTTGCTGTTATTAAACCCTTATTAAGAAACCTAACCTTGACCCCTATCAACTACAGGCTGATATCAAACATCCCTTTATCTTCAAGGTCCTAGAAATGTGCGTAGCACAGCAGCTATGTTCATATGTACATAGGAATAACATTCATGAAATGTATCAGTCAGGAATTAGACCTTATTATAGTACAGAGACATTGCTGGTTAAAGAGTCAGGGTAGCTCAGTGGTTAAGGCATTGGACCACAGTTTGGAAGGTCCCAGGTCCAAACCCCATTATCACCATTGGGCCCTTAAGCAAGCCCCTTAACCCTCAACTGCTCAGATGTATAATGAGATAAAAATCTAAGTCGCTCTGGATAAGGGTGTCTGCCAAAAGTAGTACATGACCTCCTATTGGCCTCTGATCAGGGTTGTGTCTTTTTGCTTGCGTTACTTGACCTCAGTGCAGGTTTTAACACCATTGATCATTGTATTATTTTTCCTAGATTAGAAAAAAATAGGAATTAAGGAACGGCCCACTCCTGGCTTAGGTTTCATTCGACTGATCGTTATCAGTTTGTATGTGTAAATGGTGACTATTCTACGTGTACCAAAGTTGAGTTTGGTGTTCCACAGGGTTTGGTTTCAGGCCCACTGCTATTTTCTCTTTACATGTTTCCTCTGGGTAACATAATTTGTATGGTATTAGTTTTCTATGTCTCAGCAAAGCCAGATGAGAAACATCAGTTTAATAAAGTTGAGCAATGCCTGAAGGACATAACACTAGATGCTAATTTAACTTACTTCTGCTTAATCCTGACAAGACAACGGTACTGTTAATTCAATTCAATTCATTTAAATTTTATTTGTATAGCGCTTTTAACAATTGACATTGTTGCAAAGCAGCTTTGCACAATCAGAAGAATTATAAAAGTTTGTATGAGAAGTGAACAAGTATGAATGAAAATGATAAGATTGTCCCTAATGAGCAAGCCGAGGACGATGGCGACAGTGGCAAGGAAAAACTCCCTGAGATGGTAATAGGAAGAAACCTTGAGAGGAACCAGACTCAGCAGGGAACCCATCCTCATCTGGGTGATAACGGAGAGCAGGGATTGATTTGCATTCATGCACTCATCAGATAGCTCCAAGGGGCAGAGGTGTCTGGATCACTGGCAGCTCAGGAGTGACATGTATAGCTCAACAGAGAGACAGAGAGAGGGAAAGAGAGAGAGGGGAGAGAGAGAAGAGGAGAGCTCACAGTTAGGTCTGGTCATAGTCACATAATGTATAAGGTGAAAGTATATTTAGTGCAGAGTGCAAGCAGGGACTCCGGCAGGACTAACTATGACATCATAGTTAAAAGGGAGGAGCCAGAAGGAAACACAGACATGAGGGGGAACTGAGATGTAAAGCAACCAATCACCTCACCGTCAACAAACCTGAGTGATCAATGAAAAACACTGAGACTGTATCTGAGTCCCGAACATTAACTGTCACTTTTCTTACACAGCCCCAAAGTTATGGAATAGTCTTCCTATTAATGTTCGGGACTCAGACACAGTCTCAGTGTTTAAGTCTAGGCTAAAAACCTGTTTATTTAGCGCAGCATGTTTGTAAATAGATGAGCCTTAGGTAAAGGAGCAGATCTGGGGGACTCATGGACGTAGAGTATCTGGTGAACTGGTATGTTTAGATCCTGTCCTCCCCACTCTCATTGTTCACTCAGGTTTGTTGACGGTGGAGGGCCTGTTTGCTTTACATCAGAGATCCCCCTCATGTCTGTGTTCGATGTGCACTAAATATACATTCACCTTATACTTTATGTGACTGACCTATTTTCTCTCTCTCTCTCTCCCCCTTTGTTGTGCTACACATGTCGCTCCTGAGTTGACAGCGATCCAGGCCCCCGATCCAGACCTCCCCTGCCCTCCGGACTTATCTGACATATCTGGTGCCCTGCTTCTGATTGGAGTTCTTGTCGCATGGAGGCCTGTAGCTGCTTAAATAGTACACCTGCATTGTTGGGTGTGTAGCTCAATCCCTTCACGTCAAAATCAGTCTGTGTAAATTACTCTCCAAGGCTCTACAGCTTCATCAATAAATCCTGGATATGAGGAGAAACAGTTCCTAATTTAGAAAGATCTTATGATAAGTAGGGTGTGCTCTTCCACTATCCATGACTTCAGTCTGGGTCCTGTGATATGAGAACCGCTGTAGTGTTGGAAGAATGTTTTGTGGTCCCTTCTGCTACATTTTGTTAAAATATCTGTTTGTTTGTTTTTTAAATAGTTTGAATTCACTCTACATTTGGTTCCCTTTTAGAGGAAATTTCAATTATCACCCATTCTGCAAACATGGAGCCTCCTACTTTCCAAAGAACCCTCGAGGAACTCTTTGTGTAGATCGGATTGGCCAGAAAAGATTTCAATTTTATGAGATGTGGGTCAGCCAGGTTGAGCAAGTGCCAATATTTTATTGCTCTTTTTTATTTGCATGTGGAAATCCTGCCTGATAACACTCCAGATAGCACACACACACCCACTCGCATACACACCCACACACAAACACATGAATGCATGCGCGCACACAGACACACACACACTCACACACACATTATATGCAGGTCTCAGCTGTTACGCTGAGGGAAAATGTGTTCTGAGACAGTTCTGTCTTCAGAGGACAGACAGGTGGAGAGACAGACATGGGAGAGGTGAAGTGATGGAGGAAGGGAAGAGAGGAGGGGAAAAAGGACAGGACAGGAAGGAGTTAAATAGACGAGTGGAGTTGAACAGGAAGGCAGACATTGGGCGCGACTCCAAACAGATGTTCAATTGTTTCACAAGCTGAAAAAGTTGGAGTGAGTTCAATATGCAGGGCGAATGAAACAGAAAAGAGAGAGGGATCACAGCTGCAGAAAAGAAGGGAACAGACAGATGGAGAGAAAGTCTATAGTCATGAAAGAGGAAGAGAGTATTGTGGAAATAAAGGGAACAGGATTCTGCACAATGACAACAGTACACTAAGTTATCTGTCTGTCTGTCTGTCTGTCTTTCCTGTGTGTGTGTGTGTGTGTGTGTGTGTGTGTGTGTGTGTGTGTGTGTGTGTGTGTGTAAGCGAGAGAGAGAGAGAGAGAGAGAGAGAATTTATCTGTGATGTAGCAACATGATTTGACAAACTGATGTGAAGAAACAAAGTTAGGGAATCTAACGTGAGGTAATGTAACAATGTAACACTGTAATGTAATGTTGCATAATGTCATGTGATGTGAAGTAAATCAAGGCAATGCAGTTATATAATGTGAGGTAAGGCAATTTGAGGTAAAGTAGCACAAGGTCAGTGGGATCAAAAGATGATGTAACACGAGGTAAAGTAATGTGAGGTAATGTAACAATCAAACAAAGTTGGGTATTGCAGTGTGTGTGAATGTAGACAAAAACAATGTAATGCAACATGAAGTAATGTAATGTGAGGTAAAATGTCTTGAGATTAATTAATATTTATATAACATGAGGTTATATAATAAAAGGCAATTTACTGCCTATCCATCCCAACATCTGCACCCTGTCTATCTCTTTGTGCACCTTTCTGTCTCCATCTGTCCGTCCCTTTGGCAGTCCATCCCACTTTGTCCACGCCCCTCTGTCTATCACACCATCTCTCCATTTATCTGAGCTTGAACCTGTTCTAGAGAAACTTGCCAGCCGATCTGCGTTTAATAACAGATACAATACAACAACATTCATTCACACTTTCAATGATTATAAGATTACAAGAGGAAACATTCAAAAAGCTTCTGTTTATTTGTTCTGTGTGTACATGCAGTTTCATGTACATACAAAACGAACAGTAAACATCTACTGTACAATGTCACTCGTGCACCGGATAAATTCACACAACCACCCACAATCACCTATCCAAGCTTGTTGTTTTTGTTTTGTTTTGTGCGTGTGTGTGTGTGTGTGTGCGTGTGTGTGTGGTTGTGTGTGTGTGTGTGCGTGTGCATGTGCGTGCATGTGAGTGAAGTGCTCACTAGTAGGTCAAAGAGCAAAGACTCTCTGCAACATGCAGAAAGAACACATATTTCTACACATATTTTTGCTGGCCCACTGCCACACACACACACACACACACACACACACACACACACACACACACACACACACACACACACACACACACACAGAGAGAGAGAGAGAGAGAGAGAGAGAGAGAGAGAGAGATGCATTGTGCAACTGGAGAAACTCCAAGGCAGGAAAGAACAATAACTAGACTGAACTTAATTAACCACACAACACCAGACTTTACATCACACACACACACACACACACACACACACACACACACACACACACACACACACTATATATATATATATATTTTTTTTTGACATACACAAACAAGATGTTACATTATCTCATGCTACATTAGCTTATAGTACTTTACTTCATGCTACATTACCTTGCGTTATGTTACCTTACCCTACATTACCTCACATTAAGTGTTATTAAGTTACCTCATTGTACATTTCCTTATATAACTTCACACTATGCATTACCTCATGTTACCTCACACAACGTTACCACTCCCTATGTTACCTCTCGCCATGTTAATTCAGGCTACGCTACCTCACCTTACACTGGGTTATATATTCAATTAAATGAAATCAAATTTTATTTGTAAAAGCTTTTAACAATTGTCATTTTCGCAAAGCAGCTTTACACAATCCAAAGAAATTATGAAATGTTTGTATGAAATGTGAATGTGAATGAATAAAAATTATCAGGTTGTCCCTGATGAGCGAGCGACCAAGATACCTCAGCAAGATACCTCACATTACGTTACCTCACGCTACATTACCTCATATTATGTTACCTCATACTACGTTAACTCTGACTACATAACCTCATGTTACCTCTTGCTATGTTACCTCACGCGATGTTACCTTACATTACATTACCACATGCTATGTTTCCTCATAGTACCTCAACACTGTTACCTCTCACTAGTGATGATTTTGTCAGCTATTTTCAATTTTAGTCCCGGGATAAATGTCCATGATAATTTTTATCTTATTTAGTAAATCTTATCCTATTTTCTTTAGTCAAATTTTAGTCTAATAAATGTCTGAGCATTTTAGTCTAGTTTTAGTCAGAGGAACCCTTAAATATTTTATTCTAGTTTTAGTCAATGAAAATGTTTTAGCAATAAAATTATTATTAATTAACCCTACAGTCAAACTAGTCTAGCCAAAACCCTTTATTTAGTTTTTCACAAAATAATTATATATAACATTTCAACTTGATCTTTTCATCTGGTGTTTCAGCTAATTATATTTATTTTTAACTATCACAACAACTGCTGCATGTCCAATACTCTTGAACTCTTAAAATGTGAATTTACACACTTGGACTGTTGTAAGGATACCTCCTGCACAGAATCATTTTCTATTAGCTTAATGGGTTTGTCAATGGTTTAGCTACAAAATAAAATAAAATAAAATACATCACATATAACGAAACATAATTGGAACAAAGGGGCTGTAAATCTACCTTGAGATTTTTATGGAATGCCTTGATGCGTCTCTTCAGGTTTGTGGTATTTTTCCCAGCAATTGTGTTCCCGCACTGTTTCCCCTGCGATATTACAACACATCTGCTTTTTTTCTCCGGTTCAATATGAAGAAAATGGGCCCAAATTCGTCTCTTCCCTTTCCCCTGAGTAATACTGCTCGATGACGAAGAGTTAAAGATGACTGAGCTTGTAACATCCCGACACTGTGCGCGCAAACTACTCCTGATACGCCGCCCACCGTGTCCTGGGACATACCGCTGCTCATGTTATAATGAATCAACGCTGTTAGTTTTAATTTTTTATGTAAAAAAATTTTTTTACATGTAAAACCACATTTTAGTCTCGTCTTTTAAAAGTCAACAATAGTGCATGCTGATTTTGTCACTTCCACTGTTTATTAATATCTGTGACAACTTGTCATCGTCTAGTCTAAGTCACAGGAAAAAGGTCATCAACGAATATCTTTTATCCTTATATTTGTTGACGTAATTAACGCTGCTTAGCAAGTTACCTCATGCATCATGCTACATGCTACATTACCACACCATGTTCACACTTGCTACATTACCTCACGCTACACCACCTTGCATTTGGTTATACATCCTATATACCTCATGTTACCTAACATTACCTCATACTATGTTACCGCTTGCTATGTTGCCTCATGCTACATTACCTCAGGTTACGTTACCTCACACTATGTTACCTTTGGCTACGTAACCACACATTAAATTACATCATGTTACCTCTGGTTATGTTACCGCACGCTACGTTACCTCTGTTTATGTTACCGCACGCTACGTTACCTCTTGCTCTTGGTAATCATGGACAATCTGATGTTGTCATTGTTATTAATAGAAGTAAAAATAAAACTTTAATTTGTAGCAGTTTGAAGTCTTTGACACTAATGTTAAATAAATCTTTTACAATTATTTATTAAACTTAATTTTAAAGGCAAATAATCTGAGCAGCAGTGTGAGGAGCCAGGGCGTAACACACAGCCCGCTGATTTATGACTGTTTGCACTACAGGGAGGATTTTATCTTATTAAAGCTCATAAATACGACATAAAACAGAGAGCGACATTCCTCTATAAGCAGGATGCCACAATGGTGATGTCACTGTGAGTCTCTCTCTGTCTCTCTGTCAAACACACACACACACACACACACACACACACACACACACACACACACACACACACACACACACACACACAGTTTTATGAACATGTGCACATACTTTAAAGTCTGTAGACGGGGTGAGGCATTAAACAGGTGGTGTGTGTGTGTGTGTGTGTGTGTGTGTGTGTGTGTGTGTGTGTGTGTGTGTGTGTGTGTGTGTGTCATTGTCTGTAAATCTGAGCAGCTGATGAATGAGATCCTGTTGACCCTGAAACACACCTGACTCACAAATAGTCACAGATGTACACAGAGACGGCGAGACGCCTGGATTTTGCAATGTGAGAAAGCACAATGTACACAGTGAGATTTTAGAACCACATTTGTGTTTAGTGATGAGTCTTATTTGCTTATGTGCCATTTTATAAATGTGTTAAAAATGAAAACTGCACGTGAGCTTTATCTACAGAATTAGACTAATACAACACATGCTAAACAATAAGTGTACATGAACATGTACCCAGGTTATAACAACAGGTTATAAGCATGTGCTGACCCTGGACTCGGGCTCCTGGTTGAGACATCGCTGAGCGTTGTGTCGGTCTGGTGCTCTCCCAGAGACACTGCAACTACATGGACTGCCTATTTTTGCAGAAACCTGACACTTGTGAATCAGGATTATGACAATGGTCATCAAAACTGCTCTTTAAGACCGGATATACTGTCTAGAAGTCATGACTGACCATAAAAACCTGGAGCCAGTGAAATCGATTCAGCACATAGCACACAGCAAGCTAAGTGGGTTTTATTGCAAACGATCTAAGGATGGTGAATCTGATGCCTGACCTCGGTCCAAGAGTTTTGGTACACCAACGTTGCTGTGGAATTTACTTTTCAATTGCCAGGTTCAATAAAGTATGTATGTATGTATGTATGTACAGTGGAACCTCGGATTGCGAGTAAATTAATTTAAATACTGTTTGCACTGTTGTCACTTTGCCACATATAAAATTGGACATCATGGCTGAACTGCAATTAACTTCATTTCTCTTATTCTCTTATGCCACTGTCACCGTCACCCTTGGCTCGCTCATCAAGGACAATCTCATTATCTAGACACATTTTTCTTACACATATATAACTTCCAAAAATATTTTCTTTTCATTTCTGTGAAGCTGCTTTGAGACAATGACCAGTGTTAAAAGCGCTATAGAAATTAAATTGAATTGAATTGAATTATTCAGGGTTTTTTTTTTTTTACTTTAGATTTTTTATTTATATGCTTTATTTATATATTCCTTATACAGTATATCTTGCAGTGTTTGTTCTTAGATTTTCTTTGCACTAGTAACTTCTGGTCAGTTCTTGCATTACCCTGTGTGTAAAGATTAGATGTAAGATATACAGTGTGCAATCTACAACCTGTGTTACTGTCTTTATGCCTATCTGGAATTTCCTTCAGGATCAATAAAGTATCTATCACCTATCTATCTATCTTAAAAAATTTTTCCATTCTGTTTTTTATTTTATTTTATTTTATTTCTATAGTGCTTTTAACAATGCTCATTGTCTCAAAACAGCTTCACAAAATTAAAAGAAGATTGTGGAAATGTGTAGGAGCAAGTAAAAATGTGTGGATTATAATAATGAGATTGTCCCTGATGAACGAGCCGAGGGCGACGGCGCCAGTGGCAAGGAAAAACTCCCTGAGATGGTAATAGGAAGAAACCTTGAGAGGAACCAGACTCAACAGGGAACCCATCCTCATCTGGGTGATAACGGAGAGCAGGGATTGATCTGACCTCATACTGTGTGTTAGGAGGCTGGAAGTTCAGTATAACAGGAGGTGTCTAAGTGAACATGGAGTCCAGGATGAGTCAGACAGGTGCAAAGGGCAGAAGGGCTCTTGGCACCCGGGAGTCGCGTGTTTAGCTCCAAGGCATCATGAAGCAGAATCCAGCTGGAGCTGGTTCTTCGCTGGAAATCTCAGGATCCACGCAGGGTTGGGCTCTGTCTACTGGAGCTGGAACAATCTTCAGATGCCTCGGAATGGGTAGAAAAAGAAAGAACAGATGAGGATGGGTTCCCTGTTGAGTCCGGCTCCTCTCAAGGTTTCTTCCTATTAGCTTAGAATTAGCTTAGCTGCTGTTCATTATATTAGCAGCAGATAAAAGTGTGCATTTAGATGTACTGGAGTATGAGGTTATGGGATGAGTTACGTGTGTGTACCAGATTAAAGAGATGCGTCTTGAGTCTACTTTTAAACTGGGAAACTGTGTCTGAGCCCCGAACACTGTCAGGAAGGCTATTCCAAAGCTTAGGAGCTAAATATGAAAAAGCCCCGCCTCCTTTTGTAGATTTTGATATTCTGGGAACTACCAGAAGTCCGGAGTTTTCTGATCTTAAGGAACGTGGTGGATTGTAGCGTATCAGAAGACTGGTTAGGTATGTGGGAGCTAAACCGTTTAGAGCCTTGTACGTAAGTAATGCTATTATGTAATTAATTCTAAACTGAACAGGTGGCCAGTGCAGGGATGATAATATTGGGGTTATATGATCATATTTTCTGGATCTAGTGAGAACCCTGAGCTTTTGTGTACTGGTTTTTGGACCAATAAGTAATATTTCTGTCTTATTTGAATTTAGTAAGAGAAAATTATCGGTCATCCAATCTTTTCATGGACACACTCAGTCTTCAGGAGATCTAAGCAATGATGAGCCTTAATTGCTTACGTGCCATTTTCTAAATGTGTTAAAACTGTACATGACCTATATTTACAGAATTAGACTAATTCTAATACAATTCAACAATAAATATCTGCACTCGCTTTGTGAATGTAGTCATGCTCAGGCCCAGCGTGTCGGCGATCAGTGCAGTATAATTTATAAAGGCGAGATTTACTTTACATGACTGAAAAGCAGCATGTCGGCGTGTTGGTGACTCACATCGTCGTCGTGATTTTCTCCTGAAATGAATCAGAAGGCAGGGTTGCCAAATCTCAGCCCACATCCCTCACCCACTCGCTGCACCCACGGCCTGCGCTTCACCCGTTTCACTTTATTTTCTGCCAAAAGACGACACAGAATTCAGCACTAATCCTCATACAGGCTTCTGTCTGGATAAAAACATCAGTGTGAGCAGGAACCAGGTGACCCAAGTCATTATCTGGAATATGTAAGGTTTGGAAGTGGAGGGAAAAAACAATAATATTGTGACAGACTTTTGATATTTTGTTACATAATTATTACATATTATTACAGACTTTTGATATTTTCGGAAAAAAAGCAAAACATTCTTGAAAATGTCTTCATTTGCAAAACTTCTACTGGTTGATTTTTATAGATACAAAAATAGATATAGATGAAAAGGAGGGAAAAATAGGTAAAAGAAAAACATTTTTTCTGAGTGAACGTTCATAAATCATTATAGATGTGCTTATGCACACGGCATTTGTTGGAGATCTGGTCACGTGGAGCCCCGTGTGGTCTGTCTGGGACGCGTGTGGTGACTGGGGACGGTTCCACTTCACCATGAAGACGCTCCTGTCCTCTGTCCTGATACAGTCAGCTGTTCTCTGAGGACTCGTGACTGCAGTCGCTCGATAGTTCAGGACTGGAGTTTCCTACAGTCTACCTGAGCCTCCAGTAACCGACTGGACTCCATATGAACTTAAACACGTCTCCTGTTCTACTGAACTTCCAGCCTCCTAACACACAGTATGAGGTCAGATCAATCCCTGCTCTCCCTTATCACACACTTCAATAATTTCTTTTGATTGTGTAAAGCTGCCTTGCGATGATGAAAATTGTTAGAAGTTATACAAACGAAATTGAATTTAATTGAATTTTGACTTGGTTATAAAAACATTATAAGCATTAAAGTTGTCGTCTAGCGCTTTACATGATTAACTGCACACTAGGGTTCTCTCAGAATGTTTCTTTCACGAAAAATCACCTTCACAACTCCATTTCCCATCACACACTGCAGCCTGCAAACATGGCCGCCTTGAACCACAATCCTCAACTCAGTTCCCTTCTCTGGAGCTCTAAAGCTACACACCTGTTCCCAATTACACATTCACCCCATATAATCTCACACACACACACACACACACACACACACACACACACACTGCAACTCGGACATCGTAAAGTAAACACTCAGCTTCCATGTGACTGACTTCACCTACTACTGCGCTCGGATACTCTGGTTTTGATCCAGTCTGTCCGTGTTGGTTTTACTTCTCTGTTTTGGGCGGGGTGTTGTTTTGGGCGGGGTGTTGTTTTGGGCGGGGTGTTGTTTTGGGCGGGGTGTTGCGTGTCACCGGAGCATCTCCCTGATGATCTGTATTATCACATTAACAAACTCCCACCTCATTCACACAAACGAGCGCGCGAGCGACACTAGCATTCATTTTTTTATATTACTTTTCTCAATTCTACACAGATTATACTAAGATGTTGTAAAGACCAACAATTCCACCCTGTCCTATACAATCCTGAATAGTTCCTAGGGCAGGTGAAGATTCTTCAGGTTCTCACAGCTCACAATGTGAGCACTTACAGAGATCTCATCCTGTCCTACACAGGCTCTTATCAGACATCTCTAGAGCTGCTGGGAAGACAAATAAAGCAGCGGAGATCAGCGGCGACGTTAGTGAGTGCATGTACGTAGCTAGTTCCGTTAGCTTGTTATGCTAATATACGGCAGTACGTGAACCACGTCACTCGCACAACTGACCTTCACAATGATCAGTGCCTTATTTGTCATTTGTTTATAAACACTACTACGGATTTTCATTAGAACTCAAGCCCTCCCCCGCGAGTCGAGCTCCAGGAGCCCTGCGTGACTCGATGCCTGATGCCGCGCGAGTGCTGTGTAAGATGGCTGCTCAGTTCAGCGCTCTGACTCACCACATGCCACATCATCACCAATCAGACCTCTCCATTTATTCTCTATGTTTATTTAGACAAACAAATCCACTGTTTTTTATTGCTTGTTATTTTGGGAGTACACGCGCCTCTCTCTTCATCTGTCCTTTTCTTTGTTTCACTTTGTCTCTGTCGATATATATATCTTTCTTTTTCGTTCTCTTTCTTTCAGTTTAGCCTTTTTTTCTTACCCTTCTATCCTATATTCCATTTTTTTCATCTCTGTCTTTCTGTCTCTCATTCTGTCTCTCTCTTTTTCTCTCTCTGTTCCAGTTGGTGATGATGTTTAGATGGAGGCGGTTGCTATGATACCGTTGCCATGCCGCTGACTCAGAGAGGCCCACACAGACGGGAGGAGGAGGAGGAGGAGGAGGAGGAAGAAGCGGAAGACGAACAGGAGGAGGATGATGTGAATCACAGGCTGTAATAATAAAGAGAGAAAGAGGGAGAGAGACACTGGACTGAGAGAAAAGGCTTGCAATTATTATGACTATTATCATTATTATTATTATTATTATTATTATTATTATTATTATTAAGGAAAGTGTAAGGCTATATGTTCCTTTTTATGTGGAATTCTGGGTGAATTATGACAGAACTGCAAATACAACCTCAGACAAACAACATGTAACTTTTTCATTGCGCCATTATTTATTTAACAAAAATGAAGCCAAGAAGAAGAAAAAAACGAACCATGGTGGGCAACATTAACACTACAGAATGAATCGCTTGTACAGTGCATCCACCTTCAGGATCAATAACTTAGAGTTAAGGTTTCCTGTATGACTTTATACGTCTCGTACCTCATTTTGCTCTCTTAAGGTCCCACCACAGCATTCCAGTTGGGTTGAGTTCTGGACTTTGACTCGGCCATTCCAAAGCGCTGATCCATGTGGGTGCAGCGAGGGGGTGCTTTGTATTGGCCACATTACGTTTGGCTTTATTTTAATAAAATAAATAATGGCATGGTGAATAAAAGTTACACGTTGTTATTCTTCTAAGGTTGTATTTGCTCACTGGAAGAAAATGGGCCAAACATGATTGTGATGATTTTTTAGTTTTTTGTACTTGTGCGATCTCAGGCGTGCTGATATTCAGTACAACAGCACGACCTTGTGTGTGTGTGTGTGTGTGTGTGTGTGTGTGTGTGTGTGTGTGTGTGTGTGTGTGTGTGCGTGCGTGTGTGTGCGCGTGTGTATGATATTGCTTTTATGCAACAGTTTCACAAACACCATTTATTACCAACAAATTATGATTTGTATCTTTATTTAACCAGTTGTTTTGCTCCTTGTGTTAGAAGCTCGTTAGCTTTGTAGCTCGCATTCTAAAAATTTTACGAGTTGATTCTTAAAGCTGAGCGCTATGTTTAACACTAGTTAGCGTGCTAGCTCACATATTTTCTTGTCACCTGCTGAGCCAAACATGTGGCCTTAAGATGTTATTTTCATGTATGAAACTGACTGAGACATTGATATGTTACATTTTAATGGCGTTAAATTGTTTGCCGTTACGATTAGCAAACTGCTCTGCCTCGACATGACAGTTGCCATGGCTACAACTTGGCGGGAGTTCTCAAACTGTATGGAATGGTCCTTACATTTTTTGCTATTTATAATTATTGTCATAGTTACACAGTAACAGAATAATTTAGAGTTAGGATTTAGAATAAAGGGCAAATTAAAAGCCATCGCCCCACCGTAAAAACCACAGTGTTTTTAATGTCCCTGTTTGAGCCATGTTTCTGATCAGACGTCCTTCCATCGGGGTGGCGATGACACACGGCCTCGCCGCGCTCTCAAACGCCCAAACGTGTCCGTAACAGCAAAAACTGACATGGTTTATGAAGCTGTTTCTGCAGGACGGGTTATTAAAAAATAATCATGATATTGGTTTCAAAAAAACAAAACAGATCAAAGTTTCTGTGGAAACACATTTGTTCAATTCCAAAATGATTCACTCGCTGATTCACTCTTGCGGCATTCGCTTTGGATGTGGACTCGTGCGTGTAGCTGGTTTATGTTTTAATTCTTCTGAGCTTTTAACAACACTGAAACGCTTATGAACTTCTCTGAGAGTCACCAGTAGATAAATACAAGGGAATACACACACTAACAGATGAAACAAGATGGTCTGCATGGGTGTGTGCAAAGAAATCTAGGAAAGTTATCAGCTCTGAAAAATCACCTGGGGAAAAAAAAAACATGGAAAATCATCAACAGTTTGCATCCAGTGAGCTTGTGCACTGAGAAGAGACCTCACATGTAATGTAATGTAATGTAAAAACCCACAACGTGCTTTGTCCTGAAGTGGGAAAACTTCACCTTCTTCCACTCTTGTTACATTCGTATTTCTCCTGACACAAAACAAGTTAAGTAAAGCCTTTATTTGTCACATACACATTACTGCTCAGTGAAATTCCTTCTTCGTATGTCCCAGTGTAACTGGGTCAGAGCGCAGCGTCAGCGATGATACAGCGGCCCCTGGAGCAGACAGGGTTAAGGGCCTCGCTCAAGGGCCCAAAGGTGGCAACCTGGCTGAGCTGGGGCTCGACCCGCGATCTTCCTCTCAGTAACTCAGTGCCTCAGCCCTCTGATCTACCGCTGCCCTGTATCATATAAATATAAATGCCATCAGTGATTACAGCTGTGAATGAGCTGTCACTATGGAAACGACAACATATCAGAGCGAGTATGCAAGAAAATCACTGTCAAAAATAATCATGCGTAAAAAAAAAAAAAGATTTGTGTAAACTGTCGTGGCCGTAGATTTTGGAATCCAACTCGGACAAAACACAGAAGTAATTCAGAAGTAATTCTGTTTAGCAGACGAGAGAGCGCTCGTCTGCTAAACTGCCATCTTAGGGTTTAAAACGGTGGGCGGAGCGCATGCACGAATCGATTCCTCTTCCCTCGGATAGTAAAGCCTGTGCATGTGGCCTTGATGACGTGTTTGTGACAGCGGTCTAACACACTACATTCATGGGTGTAATTTCACAGTTCGTCCGTGTAACAGAGGAGTAAAAACGAGTTTTGTGTTTGTAAACGGTCAGAGTCGTGTATTTCAGAGTTGTGCTGAAACAAACACACAGAATCTCGTACAGTGGAACCTCGGATTGCGAGTAATGTGGTTTACGAGTGTTTCGCAAACCGAGCAGAGATTTTTAATACATTTTTAATCAGAAACCGAGCAGGTATTAGTTTACGAGCGCCGAGTATCATGTATTTTTCTCTCTCTTGCCCTGCGGGAATTATGGGTAATGGGCGAGGGGCTAATTCCACACACACACACACACACACGCACGCACACACACACACACATACAAATACACGGTGCCTGCGCGCACAAACGGAAACACTTATCTGGATTTATTTTAACTTTTTTTAAAGGTTTAAAAGTGCAGGTTATTTGTTTTATTTTCACTTTGTATATTGTATTAATTATTTTATGTATTTATTGTTTTGGGCTGTAGAACGAATAATTTGAGTTTTCATTATTTCTTATGGGAAAATTCAATTTGGTTTACGAGTGTTTTTGGAATACGAGCTTCCGGAACGAATTATGCTCATAATCCAAGGTTCCACTGTATCAGTGAATCCAACTCGGACAAAACACAGAATTACACACACATCTTGTTTTTTTTACGCACGATTATTTTTGACAGTAATTTTATTCCATAAGCGAGTGCATTAATATAAACCTATGCTTCTGTCTGAATTGCTGCAATAGAGAATCAATCAACACCCTCTGACCAATCAAAACGCAGGACTCACTGTTACAGTGACACGACTGTCACGGTTTGTCATGTTCATGACTATGCTCACAGACTACACTCTCAGGGGAACACAATGTCGCTGCAGGGAATTGGACCTGGTCCAGCTCCTGATCTCTAATGTGCTGGGTTTGATTTCTGCACTGAGGACCTGAAGAAGTCAGATGTGTGTTAAAAACTCCACACTTTGTAACGCTAATAATATCTAACGGCCCGTTTTCTAGCCGCACACTGAATACGGAATGGAATGCGGGTCGTCTCCGTCAGCGGGTCGTTAGTCTGACTCATGTCCGATGCGTCTGAGTCACGATCATCCACGCTCTTCACACCTCACTGTAATGCTTAAACACACCACACAGCGACGGTGTAAAGTGGAACCCCAACTGTGATCCACACACATGTGCGCTAACGACTATCATTATCATTTCTGAGTGGCGGCTGTGTTAGCGTGTTAGCGTAGCCATCTGTCCATTAACGAGCACATGCTGGAGAATGAACGCTATCGTCACGATGACTCAGGACGTGTAGGACGGAGCGAAACAGAAAGGATGAATGTTACAGGAACAAACAGATCAACGCTCCGTGTGTGTTTCTGCAGTTTTATTTATCAGACCATTAAAGAATTTTATTTGTATTTTATTTCTTTTTATTTATCACTGTTGAAAACCTAAGTCTGATTCTGACTCAGATCACGCTCGCATCTGTGCGCTGTGGTGTTTAACTGTAAGACAAAAATCCTGTTTTTATCTGAAAATAAAACTGAAACCTATCAGATTAAAATCTGTTAAACCTCCAGGATTATAGAGGTGAACAAAAATACAATCACAAAAAGCATTTCTGTAAAATAAAACCACAAACTGGATGGAAAATAGAAACATGGCTGCAAAATGTAGTAACCTTGTTCTAGTTAAAACACGACACTGTGGGAGGGAGTGCTGTGGGAAGTGTGAAACGCCATGACAATACATAATGCTATGGGAATACGGAATGCTGTGGGAAATGCTATGGCAGTAAGGAATATTGTGGAGATATTAAATGTTGTGAAAAAACAGAATACTGTTGGAACTCTTTAGGAGTAAAGAATGCGTCAGGGGTACGACTGTACATACAATGGCAAATGCTGTGGGAATACGGGAGTTGTGGGGGAAAAGCACATCTGTAGAAGTACAGGGTGTGATAACTGGGAACCGTGGGAAGATGAATTGTAGAAGACACTGGGTTTACTGGGGGAATCAGCAGACTAGATTTACTAGACACTGTGGGAACACTGGGAGTGTTGTAACTCCAGAAAACTCCAGCCTGGCATCTCACTTCTAAAACCCTCTGGACATTATGTACAGTTTACAGAGAAACCTCTAAAACTACGCAAGATAATAACGTGTAATTATCCTGTAATAACGTGAATAAGTGAATAGAACGTGTTGAAATAATGTGTATTTGATTAAAACAATGATATCGACCTGATCAGCACTGACCGCACGGTTCACTTCCACACAGCCGTGTCAGTGGTTCACATTAGCATTAGCGAGTCTGGAATGGCCCGAGTTAGACATAACACACTCCGGCTGAGTGGAAATATTTGCATTCCTGTCTCGGAAACAGGATGTACCGGTGTCTCTCTCTCGCTCTCTCTCGCTCTCTCTCGCTCTCTGCAGACAAAATCAAAATGGAGTCTGGATTACATTCAGGGGGAAGCGCAAGCTTACAGAGCCGTGGAACAAAAGAACACTTTCAAAACAGACATTTCCATCCAAATGCTAATGCAACTCTGAAGAGCGACTCCAGAAGGTTGAAAATGTGAATGATTGTGTGCTTGTGTTAAAAACAATTCTTAGCAACCGCAGCAGGATGATGTCATCAAAGCGCTTCAGCCAATCAGAGGCTGCAACACGGTCAGGGACGAACATAAAGACATGACTGCATTTACTGATGAGTTCTAGTGACGGGTAACATGTGGGGCAAATCTTCAGTGGGCAGAGCCTGAGCTGGAACCAACCAAACAGGGAGCTTAGGAACATTCTAGAACGTCCTAGAAATGCCATCCTAGCACATAAACAAACAAACAAACAAACAAACAAACAAACACACAAACACACAAACATTTCCCAGATTCACAATCGTGCATTAAAAAACCCTCTGAGCTCCTTACGGGAGCAGCTTAGATTCATTTCTCTAAATGGGAATGTAAACGTGTCCTAGATCGGTAGTAAACTTTCCCTAGATAGGCTGCAGGTGTAGGCAACACACGTCTGAGCTGATCGTCACATGACCTCACTGTAGACTAGCCATATTCTGTTCCAGAGTGAATCACTTGAGGAGTCATTTAAGGGAACTGATGAAGCAGTCATTTACAAATGTGAGCAAATTCTTCACTGATTTATTTTACAATATAACCAAGTCATCTGAGGAGTCATTTACAAACATAAGTGAATTACTTACCAGAGATAGCGCAATCACTCGAGGAGGTGAAAAAAAAAGTCACCTGAAGTGATGTGTATAAACTCAAGTGAGTAAAGGAGTCAATTCCAAATGTAAGTGAATCACAAGTCATTTATTAATACAGATAAACGACTCACTCACTCGTCGTCTACACCGTTTTATCCTGTATTCAGGGTGAAGGGGGGGCGGAGCCTATCCCAGGAGACTTTGGGCACGAGGCGGAGTACACCCTGGACAGGGTGCCAGTCCATTGCAGGGCACACACACACACACATGCACACACACACACATGCACACACACACATGCACACACACACACATGCACACACACACATGCACACACACACACATGCACACACACACACATGCACACACACACACATGCACACACACACATGCACACACACACACATGCACACACACACATGCACACACACACACATGCACACACACACACATGCACACACACACACATGCACACACACACATGCACACACACACACATGCACACACACACATGCACACACACACACATGCACACACACACACATGCACACACACACACATGCACACACACACATGCACACACACACACATGCACACACACACATGCACACACACACACATGCACACACACACACATGCACACACACACACATGCACACACACACATGCACACACACACACATGCACACACACACATGCACACACACACACATGCACACACACACACATGCACACACACACACATGCACACACACACATGCACACACACACACATGCACACACACACATGCACACACACACACATGCACACACACACACATGCACACACACACACATGCACACACACACATGCACACACACACACATGCACACACACACATGCACACACACACACATGCACACACACACACATGCACACACACACACATGCACACACACACATGCACACACACACACATGCACACACACACATGCACACACACACACATGCACACACACACACATGCACACACACACACATGCACACACACACATGCACACACACACACATGCACACACACACATGCACACACACACACATGCACACACACACACATGCACACACACACACATGCACACACACACATGCACACACACACACATGCACACACACACATGCACACACACACACA
>JAAGKR010010602.1:0-22195 GCA_011419295.1 Clarias macrocephalus | reverse complement strand
TGTGCTCAGAATAACGTGACAAAGGGTTTAGGTAAACACGAAAGTCTTCCGTTACCTACTGCCCCGTTTGCAGAGTGGCAAATTGATTTTACGCATATACCTTCATGTGGCTCATTCAAATATCTTCTGGTCGACAAGTTTTCTAGGTGGGTGGAAGCTTTTCCGTGTGCTCGGCTGTGCTCCCTTATCATCCACAGTCTTCAGGTATAGTAGAAAGAACAAATAGGACACTGGAAGAAAAATTGACTAAAGCAATGCAAACCATGGGGAGTAAAAACTGGGTTGATCTGTTACCTGCTGTTCTAGCCGAGATGAGAATGACACCAAGAAAAGACGTGCACCTGTCACCACATGAAATTATATTTGGCAGACCCTTTCCCGTGCCATGGAGGAAAGGTAAACCTGCGATAGGAACAACTGATCTCGATGTACATATTGCTGAATATTCTGCTGCTCTAACCAAACATTATGAACAAATTGCTGATGTGACTCCAATACTCTCAATGAAGCCCACACATCCTTTTAATGTGGGAGACACTGTTCTGGTAAAATCTTTGACCCCCAGAAAACTGGGAGATTGTAAATATGATGGACCAGCAGAAATCACGCGTACTGCTGTCCTAATTGATTTTTTTCCACAGTGGATCCATGCTTCTAGGCTGAAAAGTTGTCCTGTTGGCATGAGATCAAAAGATGAATAAATGCTTGTGTATTATTATCTTTCTTTCTTTGTGATTTTTTTGTTTCCTAGAATAGAAGACGTGCTGCAGTGATGACAGACCCATGACACAGAGGGATCGCCTTGGGTTGCCACGGGACGACTTCACTTGTGCTATTAGTGTATCATTACTGGTGGTGTCTTAGCGCCTCGTGAGGCGGGACGAGTGCAGATTGGGCGTGCCCGCACTCCGAGGACTGTAGCGTCAAGAAAAGCAATAGCTCACCACTAGTAGTTATTTATGAGTCAGACCTGATGTGTTTCTTTGGTCCGTGCAAAATCTTCCTTATGTTATGGTTATGTTCCTGTGCTCTGAGTTTTATTCAACGATGTTTTTTATTCAAATGTGTTTGTGAGAGGATGAGCCACCTTGTGGTTATGTCAAGTTGTACTTTGCAGATTGTGAACGTTACAACTTTATACTTTTTACTTGCTGCTTTTAAGAAAAACATAAGTTCAGCATTAACATTTTTTTTCCACATTTCAGTATGTAAAAAAAAAAATTCTCACAGTTACCCAAAGTGTGTGTGTGTGTGGAAAAATGGAAAATGGAAAAAGAACATTTTAATTATGTATTAATTTGTAATTGTGCCACGTAGACTATAGAAGCTTTAAACCCATGTGCCGAAGCTTAGAAATACAAGGTCAAGAACAGAACAGAAACTGATTGTAGTTGCCATTGAATAAATGGTAAGGTGTACGGGGCGGCTAAGAGAAAGAAATTACTGCTCCATGCTGAAACTGCTTGCTGTATGAGACTGGTCCTTCTTCCAAGTTAACATCAAACATTTGTGACTTTGCTCTTACCTAGTGTATGAATTACTTGTCTTTATAATGTTTTCAGAATTTCCATCATCATTGTGTGTGTGTGTGTGTGTACAGTAAATCACTTGTTTATCAAGTTAAAATGTATAAAATTTTGCTCATCTTGCACAACACTTGCAGACCAAGTTAGTCACAATCCAATCTTGCTTTTTGGGGGACACGGTCTTCATGAGAGCCAGATTCATCACGGTGCTTGATAGGTTTCGCAAATGCATTTGACAATTCAAGATTCAAAAATTCATGATGCAAAGAACTTTATTAATATTAGAGAAAAATTGCTTGATGCTGTTCTTGCAAGAACTGTTCCAGATTTAATTACCTAAGACCATGTGTTATTTAATTAAATTGCTTTGTTCTAGAATGTAAAAAAAAAAATATATATATATATATATATATATATATATATATATATATATATATATATATATATAAAATAAATCAGTAAAGAAAAATAAATCACGAAAGAAAAAACGTTGAATTTGAAAATGTGTCCTATTGTCAGGGATTACCCCTAGAGGGCGACAAAGCGCCCAGAGACTTTCTTTTGGTTTTCTGTTTTCTTTGTGTTTTTTGTCAGTGTAAAACTCCATGTCCCAGAATGCACCTCGGTCAGGTGATGGGAGCGCTCATCATTTTTTTTTATAAAAAAACAAAAACAAAATTGCAACAAAAGGGCAGGGCAGACACATCCAGGATACTCAGTCATTTCTATAACAGTGGATCTGACAGTAATTCAAGCTGAAGGTATTTGTATCTGCATCTCAGAGCATCTCATTCACAAGAAGCTACTGCAGTTCGGTCTCTTCCTTTACTGGCAGCCAGCAAATAATAGACTTTTGGGCATAGAACCTTTAGTATTATTAGTAATAAAAAAGAGCTGCATCCACCACAGTGAGGCACAGAGCAGCTCCACAGTAATCAGGAGCAATGAGCTACACCTGAACCTCCTGTTTACTTAAAGCTGGGAGACACTGTGTGAGGTTTAATGATCGTGTGTTATGTGTTAACTCACACTGTAGATGTTAATCAGCCTTCCTGTGTGACCTGAAGCTGTGACCTGCTCACACTGTATGTTCACTGTGATCTGAGTGCTTACACTGTGTGTGTGAACAGATACTCTGAATGCAATCAAAAGTTTCTTCAGCTGTCTTGCAGTGAGAATTGGAGGTGTGTGTGTGTGTGCGCGCGCGCATTAATGGGGTTCAAACAAAACCGTGCAGTGTTTCCTCACAGGTCTGTAATGTATCTGTGGTGGTAGTCAGTGGATCTGGGCAGCATAACCTGACAGCACAAAAGTCGTCTACTACACACAAGAAACAACAAATTCATGTGACATTTAACACAAAATTGTGATGTGTGTGATATTTCTAGTAATTTCACATTTCATGGATCCTACCTGTTAACTCTCCCCTCATCTAGTCTTATGTGAAGAGTAAGATGAAGTAAAAACATTAAGAACTAAACGCTCTTTAGTTGTCACTGTTTAATTTTTTAAGAAGATCCCAGTAACTGTGTTTCTCTGCAGAGTATGTGAGACTGTCAGTACACCTGTCTTATTCTTTTCATGGCAGCATCCACTGCATTTACTGCCTCTCAGTACACCACTCTCACGGTAGTGCGAGAGGAAACAGTACGTTATTAGTTTGATTGATGATGTCTTCGTTATCCTAGACAGATTTTTAAAAAGGGAGCACAAATATACTTTGCTCCCCCAAGTGTACTCTATGTGTGTGAAACACTGCTGTGGAATGTCAGCACATGGACCTGCTCACACTGTCTCTAGATCACACCTGAACTTCCCGCTCTCACGCTCATATTCTGTATATCACTTCTACTGTACAGGGTCGGGGAAGCACAGAGCTTAGATAAAGTGGTTAGCTGTGTTATTTTCTGCGACGTTCATTAATGAAACATTATGAAATAATATCATAACTTATACTGTAGGAGCTAAATAATGTTGTCAGCAGTTATAATAATAAACAATAATAATTTCATGAAGGCACAGTTAGAACTTGTGCCACTGATTAATACACTCAGCTTCATTTATTTGGAAACATTTATTTATTTTTCTTCTCACAGATCCAGCCTTGTTCATGAGCGCATGGGAGTCTGTCATTCCAAGATACTTCTGTCCATCAGGATACCCAGTCTCACCACAGTCCTCATTATCTTGGTGATTATCTGGTTGATGCTGAGCCCATTTACTGAAACTAAGACAATCTGATTTTAGTCTTCAGTACTGAGATTCCAAACAAATCGCAACAGAATAATCTCTGATCAATACAAATATCAAAGATAAAGAATTCATCTATTTATTTACTCTGCAGTCTCAAATGCATAAGAAAAAATATATATTGTTAACACACACACACATGTGGTCTCTTACCCAGGGGTCAGTGGTGTACCGTCCACCCATTTCCACTCTCCCTCTGTGTCTCTGTCACTCAGACCAATCCAAGCTCGACCTCCTTTCAGCTGTTCAGTGATGAAGTCCTGAGTATTTAATAACAGAAAAACTTAAGAAATTTTATCATTATGTAGCAGTGGACACATTACTGACTACAACATGCTCTTTCTGTGGGAGGGAGGAAACACTAGACCACCTTATTTTAAGTGATAGATCAGCGCTAATGTTAACACTCTGAGAGAGGATGGATTATGAGATTTGGACAAATCCTGACAGATAACTTTTATATCCTTGGCCCGAGATACTCACCTGCACAAAAAGAACAGATTTTCATACTCATTTTTTTTTAATAGTCCAGGCCAAACCAGCTACCCGTCTCACATGTACAAAACACCCAAATTACACACAGACACAGAGAACTGTGCAAGGTTTGGGAACAGGATGCAAAAACAAAGTTCCATGGGTGAAAGGCTCCCTCCAGGTACGACGTCTTACTGTAAAACCTCACTAGCAGTTTTTAATCATTAAACGGTCGTACATGTATCTTATCTATCTATTTTAAATTTCCTATGTATAAGGTCAACTAGTTTTTATTGAATGTTCATACCGTAACCATGTCACGAATAGTTAAAATAAAAGGCACTTAAAACTCTCTCTCACTCTGTGCATGCGCTGGGTGTGAGATGAGTGTGTGGAAGGCTGTCTGGTGTTCTGCGTATTTCTATTTAGCGAATGCTAACCCTAACCCTAAGTAATTTTATAGAGAGAGAGAGTGAGCGGGGCACTGAGCCTCTGAGGCCGGTGTGGAGACTCTGTCTCTCCCGCATGGCCTGAGATGTGTTCCACACAGAGGACAGAGTACAGGTGGAGGAGGTGTTGTTAGCGGTGCGCAAGCAGGTCAGGTGTGAGAACATCTACTCTGCCTCCCTAATGAACAAAGCGGTGGTGGTGTTCCTAACCAAGGTAAGCCTGACAACGAGTGGAATACATGTCAGAGGATCTACAGTCCAAGTTACCCCTCTATCTGTCCCTGCTACACATGTGGTGATCTCAAACATGCCTTCGTTCATAAAAGACTAGGTAATCATAAAGGAGCTGGCCTGCTTCGTGGAGTTCGTCGGCTCCATGAGAGCAATCCAGCTCAGGTGCAAGAGCTCCAACATGAGACATGTCCTGTGTTTCAAGAGGCAGAGTTTAATGGTTTTAAATAACAAAGAAGGAACACTTAATATAAATTTTAAATCTAAAGAGGGGGACAGTAGCTACAGTGTTTTTGGCACCATAGAGCAGCTGAGACGTTTTGAGTGCAGGGTATGTAGGATATAAAAGGCTGAGCTGTCCGCACGGAGCTGTGCAGCCGGGGAGCTCAAGGGATGACACGGCCAGGAAACGGGAGCAGCAGCACGAGGACACCCAGAGCAGTGACACACCGAGTCAGTTCAAAGGTCAGTTCAAAATACACCGACACCACAGAGACACACACCGCACCCGACGCTGATTTGAACACCAATACTACTGTAAACAGCACGAGTGTAAAACCCGACGCCCTTACAGTAGTCAGTGCTGACAGCGACCCCGTCCCTAACGCTGACCCCTCCCTTAACATATCTACCAAATAGGTACAGCAACTGCAGATCTGCACACCACCATCGACACCAACACCGACAGTAAAACACTGCAGCTAAACCAAGAAGGAAAAGATAGGAGACGTTAACCACAGAACCCACCATCATTTTAACTGATTGTTGTGTGCAAATACAGCAGTTATCTGTTCACGTTCTAATGCCAGTTTTAATAACTTAATTAATTAATCCTAAAAGGTGGTGTTGGCACATAGTTAATTTTATTATTTAAGCCTGATAACCCTAAAAACACATGGCAATAAGCATATTTGACATTTATTTAAGATGACATTCTTTTTCTGCCTTACAGAGTTTTGATACATAACCTGTAGAGTCCTATAAGTGAAGATTCACCTTTCACTGCTGAATTCAAGAACAGATGGCCTGCACTGCTGGTTTGTCTTTATCGGCATTTCAGCTTATTAATTACTTGGAGGTTGTTATAAGTCTAAACTATGATTTGAAGAACTTTAGATGTAATTCAGGTTTGTCTATTTATAGTAAATGTGTATGTTATCTGTGAGTGCTGGTAAAGGAAACTTTGTCCAAATCCATGGATCAGTTTGATCATTTCTCCTCCCAGCTCCTCAAAAATTCCGAAAAAAGAAAGGAGGAGCGGCCACACAGAAGATCACATACATCCTGTAAGTTATGGATCAGGTATGCTCCCTAAATTCTTCATCATTTCTAATAATTCATAATAGGTCTAAAGAATATTTCATCTAAATATGAATATTTTGTTATTTTCAACTATTTGTAAAATAAAAGTTAAAGGTGTGTCCCATACAGAGCTTCTGATTTGAGACTATTTGTTAATGGAAACACTTGACTTTCGTAAAATACAGCAGTGGGAGAATATGTGTAATACTACATAAATGTAAGATAAGTACAGTAAAAAGTACTAATTCTAGTTTCATTTTGATTAGATCATCACTATTGAAATAAAGTGTGAATGCATCCAGAAAGCCATAGTGGTCGACCTAAATGAAGATCCTTCAAACCTAGTCAAAGAGTACATGGTAAGCTTTTTTTTTTTTAAGAAAATTGTAGTATTTTTCTCTAAAACCGGTTCCTATTTTTACCCTTGATCTGTTGGTAACCGTTTTGTTTTGTACTTGCCATTGTATACTCCTAGTATGTTCTCGCACCACAATAAAAGGAAGCTAATTTAGTTTGATCACTTCCTTTACTTGGCTGTTACTAGCAGCCAAACAACTACACTGTAAAAAATTAAATCTAGACTTAACTCAAAATTTCAAGGCAACTTGCTGCACAGCTTTTTTGAGTTAACTCCACTTGTAACCCAAGTTGTTGACTTAACTCAAAAAAGCTGTGCAGCAAGTTGCCTTGACATTTTGAGTTAAGTCAACTAAATTTACTGAGTAAGGTCCCAACTTATATTCTTTTGTTAAGTTAAAAGTGTTTTGATAGTTTCAAAGACTTATTAATTTAATAAATGTGAACTTGTCACATGTTTTGGGTTCAAAATATGTGTTTAAATTTACTGAAGCAGGTTTTTTTATATTAACATGTAATACAATGTAATGAAAAAAGCTGTAACTGCATGCTTAAACATTTCTTCCCAATTTCATTTTAAACCAAAAGGAACACACTACAACCACATTCCTAGACTTTCAGATAAAAGTAAACTAAAGGAAACATGGCAAGATGCCTTTTACATTCTAAATTTCACAAAACAAAGAGCAAAAAATAATAATAACAATAATAATAATAATAATACCAATTTGAAGTCTGAAAACAGCTCACAAAAGCAAAGTCATAGCAGAAGTTAAGTCTTAAGGGATTGTGCCCTTGCAGAGCAGTGAGTGTCCAATTCCATGAACACCATCTCAATCACCTCAAAAGTGTACTTCAGATATTTTGGTACTGAAATCAGTCAAACAGGTCAAAGGCTAAACTGTTAAGCAACAGCAGATTGCAGATCTGGAGCATCTTGCAAGACAATCTCTTCCTCCAACACAAGAGTAAAGTTTATGACACTGGTCAAAGTCGTAGGGGAGTCATCATCTTCAATCACAATAGGGACTCCCACTTTCATCCCTCTGGTCTGTCCATCATCAAGAGTACTGTCCTAATGTACTAAAGAGTACAAAAAATCACTTTTGACATCCAACTTTTCTATGTTGTTATATTTCTTTTTGTTCCATAAAAGTTTTGGATCCTACTAGATTAATGTAGACCAAATGTACAGAAAGAAACTCATAAATCCTTAAAATCAGTTGTCTCTGAGCTACACAAGTTTGAGATGATCAGATAAAGTAAAATAAGAGCCGGAGATCAAATGAATAAGAATGAAAATATCTTAATAATGTCAACAAAAACATAAACAGCCGTATTTTTGTCAAAGTGCCTGCAGAGAATCAATGCAACATACTCACCAGACATGTTCTGAATAGTGCAGATGATCCATCATAGATAAACACATCGAGATCTTCCAGGACAGTCTTCATTCAGTGAGTCACAATATTTGAAGTCTGAAAAAAGAGTGCTAATGTTATGCATCGTCACTTTTGATAAACTTTCAGGTATTCATAACATTTAACATTAGGGAGACTCTAATTATGAGAGAAAGATTTTTGAAATACTGTTTGCATAGAAAAAAAGATGCTCAAGTTTGTGCTCAAGTGTCTCAGTATCAAATCATAAATGTCCGTTTCTCTCAATTCTACATGTGCACAAGGTGGAGTCCCAGCTTCAGGTTCACTGTTCAGCTCAGGTTCTGTTTCATTCAAGATTTTCTCTGATTCCTTATGCATTAACCTGAAAACTTTGATGGTCTTATTTTTATGTTTTCTTGT
The DNA here is from genome assembly GCA_011419295.1 of Clarias macrocephalus. Lineage (NCBI taxonomy): Eukaryota > Metazoa > Chordata > Actinopteri > Siluriformes > Clariidae > Clarias > Clarias macrocephalus. Next base: position 13,804 of record JAAGKR010010602.1, on the reverse strand, counting down.
TCTATGGCTGCTAAAGCTTGATCTACATTTCTGTAAGGGGAAAAATACGATCTCTCTATTTCTTATATGTTTTCCAAGAGAAGAACTGTGCTTCAGAGCAGATCTAACTGAACTCGCACAAGTATGTTCTTGAAGGTTACATTTATTTGATCAGAAATACAGGAATCAGTAAAAAACAAGAATAATGTGAAATATTACAATTAAAAACAGTTTTTTCCAATTGGAATGTATTTAAATTGTTTTATTTATTGCTGTGATGTAAAGCTGTATTCTGTGCATCATTACTCCAGTCTTCAGTGTCACATGATCCTTAGAAATCACTATTTCTTTAATTCATTCATAATGATCAAGAAACTTTTATTGAATTTTGTGGAAACAATAACTTTTCTCCCCAGGACTGAATGAAAATATTAGGCATTTTTATAGGCCAACATTCTTATATTAAAATTGGCAAAAAAGCTATAACTCTCTATACAAAAATATCAAGAAATTTTCCCATGATCAGATCCTCATATTAGAGGGATTTCTGAAGACCATGTGACACTAAATATTTAAGTAATGGTGGAGAACATTCAGGTTAATGTCACAGCAATAAATTACAGTTTTACGTACAGTACATTCCAGTAGAAAACAGAAATTTTAAAGTCTAATATTATTTCACATTATTCCAGGTTTACTATATTAACTAAATGTAGTATTTTATATTGATCAAATAAATGTAGCATTGATTAACATAAAACTCTTTAAAACAAAAAAATTATACAGATCTCAAACTTTTGAAACTAGTCTGACCAATTATAGGTTTGCAAGGAAATATTCAATAGTCTGTTTCCTTTTTTGTTTGTTTGTTATATTTAATGAAATGGGGAGGGGGGGGGGGCTATGAATAATAATATGAATAGTCTTACATAAAAAAGTAAACTAGTAAGGTATAACAAGCATTTTTTTTGTCCTAACTTCATACTTCGTTCTTAAAATTATTTAAAATGGTAAATAAATTTACATGGTAAATGTTTACTTACATGAAATGGCAAAGTTTGAGGTCTTGTGATGAAGTCTGGAAACGTGTTTATCCAGGACTTTCTAGACTTGTCTTACTCTTCTCCAGTCTCTCTGGCTGTGGGTAATAAGCGGCTACTGTTAAGTTTGCAACAACTTATTTTATTAAACCAAATGGCAAGACAGAATACAAACTGCCCCCCTCATGTGCTTCTCTCACACTGTGTCACACTCTCACCTGTCCCATGGGAAACCCCAGGCAGGTAACCTGTTAGTTCCTCTTAACATAAGCAACATAACCAATAAATCAAATATCACACATGCAGGGATACAGACACAATAATAATGTGCTGTAAATAATCATTAAATAATATTCAATACTAAATGTAATACTTCTAATATAATTAAATATACCTCATAATATACAACACCTGTAATAAATAACAAATAAATCTAGTAAACTTAAAATAATACAAAATATATTGATTGTAGTAACTCAGGTTACAGGATGACTTACAGCTTTCTCACTGTCTCACGTTAAATAAACAACTGCACCAAGCTCTATGTACTTCACAAAGAGCACCGTATAATAACGCTCATTTATGTTAAGACAATTTCTACAAAAGACTTCGATATAAATATAAGTTTAACAGAAGTTGTCCATTGTGAGGTGGAGAAACGGGATACTAATCCAGATGATGTTCAAAATACCCGCTGCACCCAACACGCATGCGCCAACTTCAGAAACGTATCAGCGCGCATGTGTCAACTTCAGAAACGCATCAGCGCGCATGTGCCAACTTCCGAACCAAATTCTGTGCGTTAACTTGCATTAGAAAGTCTGTTCAGTAATTAAACCTTAGTTGACCCAGCGAGTTTTTTTTAATGAACTTGTTTTCACTAGTTCACTCAGCTTTTTCATGTCTTATTGTCCAGATTACTAATAAATACTCATTATGGCAACATTTTGTTAGTTGGATTTTTTACAGTGTGTTTTTTTATGATATCAGGAAATAAAGAATCAGGAAAGTAAGAAAAAATTCTTTATACTTTTTATTAAATTAAAAGATGTGGAATGTTGAATTTTATTTAGCTTTTTACTTTTTGCTTTTGTAAATCAAAGCTACAATTTTACAAAAAAAATGTTTTTCTATTACTACTAGTAATCTAATGCATTATGTCTGCCATTCAAGTACTTATTACTTAGTTATTTTAAAAAAATGTAATCTGTTATTCAAACAATTTATGTAATCCGTGCGCCAGACAGCAGTCATTTCCAATCCATTCGTGTGTGTGCGTGTGCACGTCTGTGCGTGCGTGCGGGCGTGTGTGTGTGTGTGTGAGAGAGAGAGAAAGGAATTCGTCCTACAAGCCCCGTCCTCGATAACCCGCCCCCTCTGTTATTCCTGCTGTTATACCCCTACCTCACCTATGCCGTTTGACTATACGAGTACTTATGGCCACCGCCCGAAACCAGGTAGGTGAGACAGGGGTATTAGTAGTTAACAGATTATGGGCCAAACTTCACTGAGTGATGATGTTAGAATAATTATAAAGGTCTTGACTAAAACAACATGCATGAGGAAGCACAAAGGAGTTTTCAATTTTCTGCATTGGAAAAGTACTCAAACTAGTTACTTTTATCAGAAAGTAATGCAGTAATGTAACTGATTCTTTTTTAAGACAGTAATTTTGTAATGTAATTAGTTACTTTAAAAAGTAACATCCCCCAACACAGGTTATTGAATAAATCCCAATATTTGTAAGTAATTGTATTTTGTAAGCAATGTTTGCTATACACAAGAGCAAGGGTAAAAATAAAATAAAATAAAATAAAATAAAAAACTCTGAAATCCCCATCAGTGGATATAAGGGAAACTTTACTCCATCCTGAAACCTATTAGATCTTTATACTGGAATATTTGTGGTGTGTTTAGTTATTCTTAATGGAAGAATTCTTAATTCTTATTAACTTAATGGGAGAATTTAGCAGCTGTGTTCAACACATAATGTTACAGTGTTACAGATACAGCCATTGCATTTACAATAGTATATAATATAAGTGAAAATACACTCTAAAAAATTCTGGGTTGTTTCTGTAAACACATTGTTCGGTTGTTCATGCTGGGTCAAAATTCTGGGTTATTTCGGGGACTTTAAACACATTGTTGGGTTGGGTAATGTTGGGTCAAATGAGATGTAGTGGGTCATTTACACATAAACACCTGGTTGGGTTATTTTGACCCAACAACTGGTTTATTCTTTATTTCTCCAAACGGCAGCCTGCAAAATGTTTTAAATATTACTGTTATTGTGTCACAAAGTGTAGTTTTAAGAGTTGTTTAAGCGAGAATGTATGTGTGTACAGCTTAAAACATCAATCGGTTATTAAACATAGCGTCTATTTAAAAAAGTGCCCCAACGATTCCGGAGATTTGAGCTCCACACAATCCTACGGTGCTCCGCGCTTATGGAGCCGCTCAACATAGCCTCACCTTGGCAACTTCTAAAAACTACTGCTGGCTGTGACGTCACTGCAGTGGTTAAAACAGCGGATTTTTTTTTTTCATTTGTGTAGTTCTAACAGGTAATCTTTGGTATAATACAATTGTAGTATAACGCGGCTGTGAGACTCATCCTGTACGCTGCGTTCTATTTGCACTATACCTGGTGTCCTCAAACCCTCGAGTGTGCACTTCCAAGTCAAGTCCGCTCTTTGTGTTTTTGGAATTGAGACACAACATGAGGAACTTTCTGGATTCTTCACTTCTGAAGCGGGGAGCACGAGGCCACTTAATGCTGACAGGATTTTATGGTAAGTTTATATAAATTTTTACCTAAATTTTAAATGTTGTAGTTGTGGTAGGAGCTCATTTTCATGTTTATTCGCTTTTCCACCTTTTTAGTCGCACTTTGAAATGGGGGTGAGGGGAGGTCATGTTTTAATATTCTGTGCCAACAGTCGGCTATAGTGTATTTTATGATGAAAGTGCGTTTGTAGCTCACACAAATAAAAAAATACTAAATGTAATTTTAAATGTAATTTTAGGTAAATGACTAGTAATGTGTGTGTGGAAAGTCTCTTGACATATTTTATAATAGTTAATAGGTGTCAGAAGAAGCTATTGGGATATGTTTAATGTCAGTCTTAATATGTCTTCTGTTTCTGTTTGTTAAAAAAAAATATAATAATAATTAAAAAAAAACTGCTTGTGTTATTTTGACCCAGCAGTTGGTTTATTCTTTGGAGAAATTTCTGGATTCTTCACTTCTGACTGGATCAGGCTCAGAGCACTCAGTATTTTATGGTAAGTTAATGTAAACTTTTTACTTTTTTTTTTTAGTAACTTGTGGTAGGAGCAAGCATATTTTATTGTTTAAAATAAATGCTTTGATATTAATATTGTGTGCGCTTAATATTGTTTAACCATTCTGTTTTGTTATTCAAAAAATGAGAAAGCGTCATGGTTAAGTCATAGTTTCAAACAAGCTTTTTCTTTATCCTTATGAAATATGTATTATAAGTTGTAAATTCACCATTAAATATCATATTCATCTAGTGTTTGTTGAGAATTTGAAAAGGGGTGAATGTTTTGTATTAAATCCAGATGGAGCGCCGTATTCTGTTATCCCTCACATGTTAAATAGTGAGGTAAATTTGTGTCAGAAACATACACTAAATTCATGTTCACGTTATGTATTTTTGTGTATTGACAAGACAAAAAAAGTTTTGCATTAAATGCATATGTAGCTGTACATCCTTAACAAAAATGCTCAACGTAAATGTTAGTTATATTGCAACACTAAGTGATGCTGTATAATCCATAGGTGGACCAACATGATGAGGATGATATCTGCAAAATATGGAGATGACTGGAACATTGTTCCATGTTGTGTTCCTTGGGGATGAGACAAGAGGGACCTGACAGACCTTTTCCATTGTTGGAGGCAATGCTATTGATACAGACTCTTTGGTGAAGGCTGTTTTTTTTTTTTTTTTGTCATTGATGTTAAGAAGTGTCTTCTCACCTGGGAGTTTCTCCAGCATACTGTAGATCAGATTGATGGACACGAGTCCTCATCTCGTGTCATTACATTTTTGAGAACAACATTTTTTTCAGCCAACATCTAATCAATAGTATTTTAAAAAGTTTTATCATTTTTGTTTTTAATGTCATTTTGAAGTAAATTAAATAGTAATAGTTAAACAACGGATAGTTAAAATATTAAGATGAGAAATGTTTGTGTCATGTGGGCATTATAAGATTTGTATTGAAAACTTCTATATAAGAAGTTTTTAAACATTGTATTAAATGCAAAAAAAATGTAATTTAAATCAGACTTACAGGGGTCTCTTGTTTTTGTTTTACAGAGTGTTTGGTACAGTACATTTATTTTATATTTAACAAATGGTCAGTTTAAGATTATATGGTTTTGTCTGACATTTTGGTCAAAATTAAGTTATTCACATTTTCTTATTCTGTGACAATCTATTTACATTATGTGAAGTTGTGTACATTTCGTGTCTTTTTTGAAAATAAAAAAATCAAATGACCACTGGTTGGATCAAATGAAATAACCCAGCACTTTAACATTTAACCAAGCGAGAGTGTCAATTTAACCCACTGGTTGGGTCAGATGAACAACCCAGAAATCTGGGTTAAATGGTACAACCCAGCACTTGGGTCAAAACAACCCAGCGATAGTGACCCAGCAGCTGGGTTATGATTGGGTTGTTTTTTAACCCAGCAGTTTTTAGAGTGTACCTTCTTAAAAATAAATCTTTCCAGCAATGTTCAGCATCAAATTCATCAAGTTTAGAAATAGTAAAAATAGTAGAAATGGCTGAATCAAGCATACAGTATGCTGGACTCAACATCAACTCAGCTCAGGATGCAGCTGCATGGAGTTTCAAGAATTATCAGTTTATGATTAGTGTTGGGTGGGATTTGTTTAAACACTGAAACTTTGAGTGCTGATCTGTTTCAACTGAGTGTACAGATGAGAGTGTAAGAAAGATGAACAGAATGGTAAAAAAAAAAACTAGTAAAATGCTGCAGTGCCCACTTAAGGTAAAGAAAAAAGCATTGATCGACTTTATGGTGGCACTAACAGTAAATAGTCAAATGGATTGTGGGTAATGTAAAAATTCATGAAACACAGATGAAGACTTAAAAACTATATATAGTATAAATGCTTCCTGTAAGTTGTTAAATGTTTTCTGTTGAAGGCTAATATCCAACCAGCAAATAATAAAATGCATTTTATCTTTAGTAATCTATTCAGTAATCTATTTATCTTTTATCTCTAACCGTAATGCTAGTTGTTACTAAAGGTGCATGAAAGTCAGGAAAACCTAAAGATTGAGCTTTGTATGATTTTGGGATTTCTATGCTTACATGCACAAATACATGTCATCAGTAGCATATTATGATCTATGGTAGGTAAATGCTGTAGTTAAAATTGTCATTTTTACAAGGTAAAAATGACAATTTTGGTCACCATCAACATTCATTACACCAATAAACTATAACATTATACCACCTGCCTGGCATGAAGTTGTACAAGAAGAACAAGAATAAAACTCTTTATGGTGACAGTGGGCGAAGAGCCAGTGCACACACATCATGCTGCTCCTCGAACAAACAGAAAAGGTCAAACACAGTGCACATTCAGCACCACGGCCAGCGTGGCTACAAAACTTATTTCACCTCACCATCCTGCAGACGCCAACCGGCTATAAAGGGTCTTCCCAACACTACCTGAAATTTTGTAAACAAAGAACAAACTTTTTCCTCTACTACTGCCTCCCCTTGCCCAAACTGTCGAGCGCATCTATAATGGAGTATTATTCAGATGAACTACTGCATACTTAAACAGCTAACAAACACTAATTATATTACTGAACCAATCTGCTGTATACAGTGAACACAAACTATTTAATTAACACTATTAATTAAATTTTTTTTATTTCATCCAGCATTATTGGGTTGACACCCTCTTCAAAAAATAAATCAGTTCACTCTGTTTAACTAAAGGTTTAGATAACTAAAGCTGAACATGCTTGTATTTTTTTCTGTTTATTAATATAATTCTATTGTTTAATATGAACATAATATTTTTTTTCCATATGTAAAATATAACAGGCAAATATTCAATAAATATTTAATAAACAGAATAGAGGGAGCATTAACGCCATCACCATTACAGGAGCCTCTCAACTTCTTCAGAAATGAAAATTAAGGAAGACAAATGAGAGATTATATATGCTTACTTATTGTTTATGGAAGGAGTCTCCAATATTAGTGCTTTAGGACTTCAGGGCACATTGAAGCACACTGTTATAGGAAAATAATCAATGCTAGGATTTGGCTTACTTTTTAACACCTCCATTACTTCACCCAAGCACTAAATAATCCCACAAACCCTATACAATCCTAAACACACCTTAAGTGTTAGGGCTGATATTGTGACCTCAGTGTAGAATGAAGAAAATGTCTAATGAAGATGTCTAGGATTTGATAAAGAAATTATCAGAAATTATATACAGACTGCCCCGTATTTATTCAACCATGATCACGATGATGTGTGTTTACAAACCTCACTGAGAGACTACAAATGTATTAATCAACCCTTAATATAACAAGATGAAAAAAAAGAGAATAAAAAAATTCCTTTTGTATTGTCCATCAATACACTTAGTGTCTGTCCGAGTGTTCTTCATCCACATTAAAGTCTCTACATCTTCATGCATTACAATGCTTTAAAGTCTTTAGATTTTTAAAGACTTCACCTATGAACACCTATGAATTTATTTTATTTCTTGAGTCTTTAATGACAAAATAACTGTTTATTGTGCTGTGCACAAATTGTCCGTTAATTAATGTTTAGTCATATAAATAATAAAATGCAGAAATAATAGTCAATTAGAAAATAATATTTACGTAAAAATGGCTGATTTCACCGCTCAAAAATCTTTTATTTCATGTCTTTTTTTTTTCCATTAAACAGACTGAGACTTTGTCATGCCCAGACCATTTGGGGGAACCGAAACCAGACCCCACCAGAGGGCAGTGTTGTGCCATTCAACATGGTTTAACATGAACCCATGAACTGTTAATCAATTGACTTTTCACCATTCTACCTTATTTCACTGACAGCCACATCCACATAAATATAGACATTAATTCACAGATCTGAGCTTCAGGTTTTTCAGCACAGAGCAAGAAAATCTAATCTTATTAGCTGCACCTTTGTGTAAAATATTCAGTCATGATGTACTCTAATTCACTGGGGCAGCCCATACTGAGTCTACTTAAAAAGTGTATATCTGAAGCCCCTTCAGCCAGGACTGAGGTCATGCATGAGCAGGGATTTCCTGACTGTGTGTACACACAAGCAACAGATCCTTTCCCAGCATCCTGTATGTAGAAGACCCTGGATTACAGTGTTATCTGTTACACTCCTGTCCCACACACCCTGCAGGAGACACTGGGAATGTGCAGAACACAAAGCACATTGAGCTTCAGGCTTTTGAGCTGCAATTTACCACTTTCACACGGAACTCATGACTGTAACAGATGATCTATTTATTTATTTATTTAATGAACCTTCAACAATTAACCACATATAAACAATATTATAGAGGTTTGCATTAGTTTATTTCCCAAAATATTAAATAAAAATACTTGAAAAAATATTTGAAAAAACTCCTCTGAGTCTGCTCCCTCTCAAGACTTCTTCCTCGTATCATCTCTGAGTTTTTAATCACCGTTGACTTTTCAATGAGGATCTAAATCTCAGTCCACCTGGGCTTCATGTGAAGCTGCTTGTCTGCTGTTAAAAGAGTTTTACATATTACTTAACACTGAAGTGAGTTTAATACACAGCATTCATTCATAAAGCAGCACATCACTGTTTCACCTCCTAATAACTGATCTACCAGTACATCACTCTCATCAGTCTATAATTCCCTCTTATTCACTGCTCACATCTAGAAGTCTGACTCTGTATGACAGATTACGCTGAACTGATCCTAGTTAATTTCTCAGGAAATGTAGGATCAGTTAAAACATATTCACAGTCTGTAATAAAAGTCTAAATTCCATTCAGAAAACACACTTGAGACATGAATTATGAACAGAAAAATTATATTTATTGATTACTATATTCCAAATAAATTTAAATATAAAGAAATATCCCATTATTTGCTGATTCTTAGGGGAGACGTGTCTCGGTGGCCTGAATGCTGTGTGTATGTACAGAAACATATACAATTCGCAGGAGTTACATCTCTAGAGCTCTTGTAAAAAAAATAATAAAATAAAAAAATAAAATAAAAAAAAGGTGGGGGGGGGGCTTATAAATGCCTATTTTATAGTTTATAAACTCAAACTCAGCTTAATACATTCCACTTAAAAAACGCAGAATGTAAAGGTAAACCTGTATACTGTACAGTACTGTACTGTGCTAGAATGTAAAATACAGATGTTACTCTGTATGTACTGTAATTCATGCAAGTGCGTTTTCTTCGGTATGCGATGTGGTTTTCTTTGGTACCAGTACTGTAGGGTAAATACGGTAATAATTCACTGTCCCAAGCCGCATATTCCTCTATTTTTGTTCTCTCTACAGTACTAAAAAAATTATACAGTATTATATTTTATATAGAAATTTAGCTGGATATTGTTCCTTAATTTATTTTGGTGCAACACCTAAATTAGATTTGACTAAGTTAATCTGGCGGCCATGTTGGTACACGTATGACTGCAAATTCATCCAAATGCATTTAAATCCAAATGAAGCCCCACAGCTCTGGTGTTTGTACACGTCACTGCTGTAGAATCTGTAACGTTTCCTAAACAAACCTGAATGAAAAATAATCTCTGAAAGATAAACAGGTGACACCAAGATGTTTACAGAGTTATTAATAGTAATGAGGATTTTACAGACACACACACACACACACACACACACTGACCTACAGATACACATGTACATTCAATTTACTGCTTTTCATTCACATACAGCAATTCAGTTAAAGATTGTCTTCTCACAGATCCAAGGAAACTCAGAGTTACAGGGATAATCAGCCCAGTTCTCAAAAAGATCAGAATATAAACTAATTCCAACACAATTCTCCTCTCCATGAAAATTGTCGGGTTGTCCAATTGCCCAAAACCTGGAGGAGAGAATCAGAGGATCTGTTGTGTTTCTCAGACTAATGAAGAGTCAGTAACTGTATCATAAGCACATTATTAGTTCAGTGATTTCTTACCCAGTGATCAGTGTTGTATCGTCCACCCACTTCCACTTGTTCTCTGTGACTGTGTCATCGAGACCAATCCAAGCTCTATCACTACCCCGCAGTTTAGTGACGAATTCCTGACATAGTTATTGTACAATATAAGAAAAACTCTCTCTCTCTCACACACACACACACACACACACACACACACACACACACACACACACACACACACACACACACCTGTTCCTCTTTGCTGTTTATGATCACCAGGTCTGCTCCTCTCTCTCTGCAGTTCTGTCTGCTCTCAGTCCAGTTCTTCACCTTAGTAGTGATGGAGTAAAGCCTGGAGCTGAAATAAATCCATCCTATAATCAGAAGATTGAAAAAAAGGAGAGAAGAACAACAACATGATTCATGCCTAACCATTATTATTTTTACATTATTTTCTTCCTCCATTAATAAAGTTGTGCTTTCTGATTTCCTAGTGCCATGACACCACCACCACCACCACCACCACCAACAACAACAACAACAGAAACACAGACTACTACAGACTCGCTGCTACAGTATGGAGCAAGTGATAACAGGAACTTGTTTAATGATGTTCAACATTAAACATATTCATTAATGGTTACAATGATGATGTGATGTTCATTATTAATCATGTGACAGTTTTGCAGTAAAATGTTACTCACCCAATGTTAAAAATTCCTCTCTCTCCCTCTCAAAGTTTTCTCTCTCCTTCCTTAACTGGTATCTCCTACTCCTTAACTTGACCTTCTCCCTCTGTAACTGCTCTTTTTCTATAGTCAAGTTGACATTACTGGTCTGTAACTGCTCTTTCCCCATACTCTGGCTGTTGTTACTGGTTTGTAACTGGTCATTTTCTGTCTTCAGGATGTGGTAATTGATCCACAGCACTGTGATGGCAGTCAGCAGGAGAACATACAGCAGCATCTCACACACTGCAGTCAGTCTGGACCACCTGCTCCATGCAGTGTCTCCTCCTAATGATAAATGATCACAGAAACGTGTTTAATTTGTTAGGTATGTTTAACCATATAAACTCACTGACAGCCCCCGGCCATGAACACATGTACATGGTCAAATTCCCAGTTATCCAGATGTTAGTGAAATATGAGGGTCCATGCGGATCACAACCCATGGTTTGGCATGCGTTTGACCCACGGATTAATTGCTCATTTTTTAAACTTGAAGATTAATCTTAAATGTTTAAAGATCACAGAGTGATTCTGCCGATATTGCTTTTTAAGAAATCAATTAGACAGAGCAGAAGAACACGAAAAGCCTCCCGCATCATTCAAATCGCATGTATGGGAGCATTTTGGCTTCTCCATAAAATATAATAATGACGGAAGAAGAGTGGTGGACGAAACTGTTACAATGTGTAGGCACTGTGAAAGCGGCAATACATCGACCATGACATCACCCTGGCGTGCTGTCACCAAGCAGTCGCTTGCACTAGAATCAGAGCGGGCTAAAGCGATTACTAAAGCTATCAGGTGTTTATCGCAGCAGACATGAGGCTATACTCTGTTGTGGTCTGCGCTACAGACACGCCCCCTCTACGAGAGTCACACAAGCACAAATCTAGTGCAGGTACTAATAGAAGCGGGAGCAGAGAGGATGTTAAAGATGCATCATGCATGTAGCAGTAGCCCGGTCACCACAGATAATACCAGAAACCAAGAAAAGGAAGTGACAGAAACTGGACTGAGGTCACAGATATCATGCTTAGCACATGTGATAAATGCCTATCACACTGTAAATACCCTCACACTGCAAAGATGGCAAGACTCCACCTTGCTGTGCCTGTCATTTCACTGTTGGCCACTGTGTTCTCCACTGCAAGTGACATAAGCTACGTTTACACTGTCAGTTCAATGTGACCCAATTCTGATTTTTTGCTCATATGTGACACATATCGAATATTTTCGATGTCCGTGTAAACAGGAAAAAAAAACGCATGCATTCCGATATTTCAAGATCGGTTTCAGGCCTCCTTCATATGTGGAAATCAATCAGATATAAATCAGATATGTGCCAATGTGATTGTCGTGTAAACAGACAGATCGCATTCAGAATTGTGGCAGGAATATAACGCCCCATCAGTTTGGGTTGAGCAGCGCCTCGGTGTGCCTGATTACATCATTAAACCGCGAAGAAGTCGCAATTTTAATGACGATCGGATATAGTGACTGCTAAGAGATCTACTCTCTCCCCAGAGAATGTAGACATCCTTGTCTTAAAAAAAATTCTCATTATAATATTTGGTCTGTTTTCAGGTCTCAGTTTTTCTTTTTGTGTTTGTTTTACATGCTGCAATTTAACAACTGAGAATATTTTATTTTTTACATTTGATTTATTTGGCTGGTTATTTCGAGATACAATTTTTGTTAAAACCACAGGTTCCATAGGTTATTTTAGTTAAAGCCAAAAGTTTCTGGCCTTTTGTTGCTAATCTGAAAAATGATCCGACCTCTGACTCAAAAAGCATATGGCCTGATCTAAATAAAACTGCATCATGTTAACCAAATGAAACCCTGATAATCCATTCAGTAAGTAAATATTAGATGTATAAACACAGTTTGACAGCAGAACATGCTAAACAACATTTCTAGATTTCATTTTGCTATATTATTATTCTCTGATACACAAGACTGTCTATGACAAAATATGTATTTCATAAACTGCTATTATTACTTTATTTTAGAAGCATTAAACGTCCACATTTTAAGCAAATGTATTTTTCATGTGTTGCGACAATTCAATCGCATCACTTCTTTCATGGGATCAGTGAAGATATTTTCTGTGTGACACAGTGGCTCTGAGTGGTTTAAATGTGTTCAAAGGGTTTCTGGAAAGCATTTAAGACACAAAGGACATTTACACTCTCATACTGTTACTGCAGGTCACTTTAACAGTAAAAAATGACACGTGTGCTTTGCTTAACATCCTCAATGTGTTCTGTGAAATAGACATTATGTGATTTGGATATTGTGTGCACACCGTGTTATATACTTAAAGATATGTGGGATTCTGTAGTGTAAACACTGTAATGAAGTCGAGAAATAATGTTACAAAACTTTATTAAAATATGCATGAGCAATTTGTGTACAAGAGACATGAGATTTACAAGTGCTGTACAGTCAAAACAATATAAATATAGCTCCAGACACTATAAACAGGCTATAAAAAAGACAATAATAAGAATTAAATATTCCCCTCAGTACAGTAAGTATAATTTAGCAATAAAACAATAAACACTCTCACTCACTCATTATCTATAGTGTTTATCTTGTACAGAGTCACAGGAGGCCTGGAGCCCATGCCAGGGGACTGGGGGCATAAGGCTGGGTACACACCACACACACACACACACACACATACACACACACACACACACACACACACACACACACACACACACACACACACACATACACACCACACACACACACACACACACACACACACACACACACACACACACACACACACAAACACACACACACACACACACACACACATACA